>JAYJMB010045315.1:0-26009 GCA_036873735.1 Pouteria campechiana
ATATTTAGAGAGAGAGATAGTATCTCTCTCTCTATCTCTCTCTCTCTCTCTCTCTCTCTCTCTCTCTCTCTCTCTCTCTCTCTCTCTCTCTCTCTGATGAAAAACACAAGTAGAATCATCATGGCGGACTCACTTCTTTCCTTCCTAAAATGCAGGAAGGTGCATCAACTTCAGCTCCGACTGCAAGATGGGCATCCATGTTTTTCACGATGCTAGCTGTAAGAAGGCGACCCCCAAGACCTGTCGTTGACCCCGGGGATGGCGGTCAGATCAACTGAAAACTCTACTTCTGTGACTATGTTTACTCGGATTTCTAGTTGGCGTGGGTCGATCCGCACCGTCGGTTTGCCGGGTCAAGATTCAAGAACGGACAAAAACTCCACTGTTGTAACCGCTCATGTCTTCTGATCATCATATCCTGACTCTTAAGCTTTTAGTCTTCCGATTATTTCCTTACAATTTACTATTCGCGGTTTTAAATATTATATGTTAGCAGTTATTGATCATGCTCACATATGAATTCATGCCGTACGAATTGTGTGACGGTTTTTACGTGGAGGCTACCATCGTAATCCAACGCATGCTCCCCACTGTAGCGTATTTTTGGCTATGCTCCATGTACAACCCAAAAGTATACGTGAGTTGTGACTCGAGGGCGCTTCGGAGAGACAGCCATGGATGAGGTCATCAAAGTACGATATCTAGTGCTTCCCACATGGCGCCGTTTTTACTCCCGTCCGGGCTCTAAAATGGACGTAATCTGGAGAAGGGTGCAATCCAACATTCCACGTATCAGTGGGACGCGTGGACATCATGCTAACCGACGACTGTTAAATGGCTCTCAAGAGTGTAACGGTGGGTGCCACTTAGCACCATTTGTAAAACGGCAATGTAGTTATGCATACACCGTAGTTGAGCTTTTTTCACATCAAGTCACGACTCGATCACGGACTCATTCAGACCTCTGATTTCTACCCACGCTTAAACGGGGTAAGCTCCATTTGTGCATTGAAATATATTCCATTGATCCATTCTCCACATCATTTCCGAATTCGAAACCCATTGTCACCACCACCGATACATGCCATGCATAGAAGATTCAAGGCCATTGGTTTCCACTGCAATCATGGGCCATCATCAGGAAGAAATCGATATTTTTTACAATTGTAGCCTTCATTATTTGGAATGGAAAAATGTATACACTAAAAGACAATCATCAACCACTGCCATTAAGAGGGGAGGTGTAAAGCGGTCGTTAGCATGTCTAATCCTCCCAATAGCATTAGGCGCATTACCCCTGTGATGACCAGATCGGGGTCCAAGCTAACAGGCCACGGTTTCATGATTCCATCGCTCTTTATTTTCTTCTTTTTCTTCCATATTCTTCTTTTTTAGCTTTACTGGGTTGGAGATTTGCCAGAACCCTCCTAGCCTGACACGTGTGACATACAGCCGAACCAGAGCCTGCACAAAGGTGAAAGCCCAACTCCAAATCTGAACTAACAGAAATTCATGGGCCCTAATCCAATTTTGATGTGTTGGGAAGATGAATAGTGGCGACATCCATATTCACCACATTAATCTGTAACTGATAATTTAAATGTCAGTCCAATTGTCCTTGTCCTTGCCAATCTAATGATACTGATATGGGGCAATAAGCCAACGAGTAACCTTTTCATGGACACCAATTGAACAGCAATCAACCAAAATGCCTTAATACTTAATGGATCATATTATCTACTGCCATCTATGTGCAGATAGACCCCTCAAACATCTATCTTAAAGGAAAAATTTGAGAAAGGTCCATGCATGGGTGCACTTTTGATATGTAGTGGAATTCACCACCACCCATATATACCAGCCATTGTCCCAGATCCCAACTCATCAACGTTAGTGCCAAGAAACTACGGGCTTGTTTAGCCTTTTGGTGAAAACCGTAGAAGCCAACCATAGAAGCTTCATTTTGGAGCTTCTGCAAACCGCACTTTTTTAGCCTTTGGCAATAGAGTGAAGCGCTTTTGAAACACCTAATAAACATTTATTAAAAAACTACAGAAGCATTTTTGAGGGTTTGAAAGCACTTTCATACTCTATGTTTATAGGGCCAAATAGGCCTTACCATTGCCCCAGGCGGGGATCTAGAAATGGAGCTGTTACAAGCTACATGGTTGGCAGAGGAATATTTTAGGAGCTCAGGGCCTCAGGTTGCAGCAATGAATTCCCTACCAGTTTTGTATCTGATGGCAGAGGTAGGAAAGTAGCTAACTAGAAGTCCAGATGTTACAACGGATAAGTTCGGGCATAACCATAATACCCAATACCCAACAGATGTTACAACTAGAATATCTACATGAATCCCAATGCACTATTTATTTATTTTTGATAGAAGATCCAAGAGAATGCATTCTATTTTAGTTAAAATAGAATTAGGGGCATTGTTGTCACTTCAAGTTGAAAGTAGGAATTTAGTTATGTAACAGTATGTATATAATTAATAGTATATGTCATATTTGGGCTGCTATTATTTACAATCACTTCCGTCTAAGCTATAAATCACTAAATTTTACATATGTTCGATGAAAATGGTAATCATTAAAATTTTTGTTTATCACAAAATAAAAATTTTAGTTGTTATCATAAGATAATGCATTTAAAAAGTGATTATTTTAATGACATAAAAAATTAGATATAACTTCCTTAAACATCTAGTAATTATTAATTTTAAAAATATAAATTACATGTTTTTTATAAAAATTTAATTATTATTATATACCTATTTAATGAGGTTTAATAAGGTTTAATGAGGTTTAATAGGGTCTAATGACGTCTAATAGCATCTAACAGGCTTTTTGGGCCCATCTAATGACATCTAATAGGCTTTAAAAGACTTATCTAACAGCTTCTAAAAGCATCTAATGGACTTTAATAGCATTTAATTCCATTTAATAGCATTTAATGAGCTCTAGGCCCCCATTCAAATTGGGCTTGAATATATATAAAATCTATTTAAGGTAATTTTAATAACTAAAATCTAATTTTAATAAAATATTTCATCACAATATTCATTTAAAAATAATTATACATAATATTTACACAAATTAGTGTCAATAAATGATATAAAAGGTCTTTTTAAAAATATTTAATAGTATTTAATGAGCTTTAATGCCGTTTAATAGAATCTAATGAGAGTTAATGAGGTTTAATCACATTTAATAGTGTCTAATGGTGTCTAACGGCGTCTAATAGGCTTTTGTTGGACTTTAATAGGCTTTTTAATAGGCCCATCTAACGAGCTTTAGTAGTGTCTAATAGTGTCTAACAATATTTAATGATGTTTAATGGACTCTGGGCCTATTCAAACTGGGCCCAAATAAAGATTAAATTTATTTAAGCTAATTATAATGACTAAAATCTATATTTAATAAAATATTTTTATAAAATATTCATTTCTAAATAAATATATAATATTTACAAATATTAGTTGACAAAAATGATATTTATCACTTTTTAATAATGTTTAATAGTATTTAATGGGCTTTAATGCCGTTCAACGTGAGTTAATATGATCTAATGGAATCTATTGCAAGTTAATGAGGTTTAATGATGTTCAATAACATTTAATAGCATTTAATAGCGTTGAACTAATGACGTCGAACAACATCTATTGCTGTCATTTCAAGGGATGCAAAAATCCTGGCATTTGACTAATATGAAGTAAACTTCAGGAATTTTAGATTTACTTTCACCCTCATTTAATTATTTTTCCCCGGTTGGTTAAATTAATCCGCTACTTAAAATCATTTTAATCAGAAATTGATATAGCTTGCATGGACGTGAATATTTTGATTCATTCGTGAATAATTCTCATTTTATAACCAGTTAACATTTTATGAGGACTATTTTTAAGACCTTAACTAAATGAAATGCATTAAGTATATTAGATAAATAAAATTGAATTCCTTCAAATTGTCTTAATGGGGCATATATATGTAGGAAGATTTGACATTAAATTTTGATGGAATATATTCTAGCTAAGACATTAAATTATATAAGCTTGCCCTAAGCAAGATGGAATATTATTGCTTTGGTTCATCCATCATCCACCATTTATAAAATGAATTTATCAGGATTTTAGATGTATTTTTCTCGAGCACAAACTTTCTACGAATAATGTAGATGAATGCTTGATGATACACGTGTTTCAGTCCACAATCTGAACGCAAGTGACCCACAACCATTTTATAAGGCCATAACTAAAAATAAATAAAAACTAAACACAGATGCCACATCAAGAAACAAAAAATCCCAACAAAATAACATGCATCAATTCTCCAACTATAATGCATATATCTATATAAATATAAAATTGAAAAATCAATGAATCTAATTTAAGTATATGAAATTTCTGTCTAGCAAATGACTAACAATCGTCCAAACTAGTAATGACCCTTAAAGGATTTGCGATCCTCTTTTGAAGACCGCCCTCCACTAGTTATATATATATATAGAGAGAGAGAGAGAGAGCTAGAGATAGTAAAATTTGGAGGTGTTTTTCTTCAACACAAGCCTAAAGGGTGCAGCATTGACAAGGTACCATTCTCAGCCAGAAAGCCATATCCGGTGCAGATTAATCGCATGGCTAGAATCCCTTGTTAATCCTCCCCGCCCAACTCAGCTTTTTAGCCACTTCTCTTATTTGTAGGCCAATCTTTCTTTAGTACATTGTGTCCTTAAAAATTAAAAGTCCAAGCGTAGGAGTTGAAGTGTACTCGGATAATATGAAGAATTCCTTTCTTCCAAAAATTGTGGTAAACTTGAAAAGCATTTCAAAAAGCACTTGAGACTTCTAAAATGAAGTCTCCTCCTTTTGAAACATCTTAAGGAGGGTAAATGGAATGTAATGTAATGAATGGATACACAAACAGAAATGAAAACACAATTGAGAGAAATTGACTTTTTTTTGATAAACTGTTTGACATACAATTACTACTCTTGTTCAGGAAGAAAAAAACAAAATGGTAGAAAGAAACACATGGTAGCAGAGGGTTCCTTTGACTTTAGTTTTTTTCCTAAGAATTCATTTTTGGAAAATAAAAAAATTAGCATTCCACAAAAAGACAAGTTGCAACACAATCCCGGTAGCAGCCATTATACACCCCAGGTTGGAGATGATATCAAAACTTTTGCATCAGGAAAATATCTTTGAATAACTGCTGCAATGCGAAGAGACCCTGTTCCTGAAAGGCCTTGAACGGTTGCAACTTGAAAAAGAAAAAAGGATTGAAAAAGATCATAAAAAAATTGATAAAGAAGGCAGAATATGTTATGATGTTACCTTGCCTTGCTGTATAACTAGATTTTTGGCTCCAAATAACAATTTTGCAGTCACCTTATTAAATGCAGCCAAGCCTTCAATGGGGAGATACTGCAAGATAATTTAATTTTAAATGTTCAAATCAAGCTAGGACTTAGAGGAATAGCAACATAGAATCCAGTAATTCAAACACTCCAATACCTCTTTGTTCTCTGCCTTCTCCAGCATAAGCTTCTTTTCCTGACAAATAAATTCAAATCCCTTACTAGCATCAACCATTAGAGACACAGGATGAAGTCCAAGTACAAAAGTTGAAAGCAACTATAGTGATCCCTTTCTTTTCTTGTTGAAGGTAATAAGCCATCAAAATAACACAACTAGTAACCCTTCAAAACAACATAAGAGGAATGCTAACCTTTTTAACCACATTAAGCACATAAGGTTGGAGCTCTTCTGTTCGATAGGCTCCAACTCCAAGGTTAAGTTTCAAATCATTTGTATCTGCTTTGAGTGCTTCAGAAATGCCAACAAAAGGGTCGGCAGCAACCATTATCAGACCTTCAAATCAAGAGAATTAACTGCAACTATCATGGTTACTCGGCCAGATTGCAAACTACAAAACAGGAATAAAGATAATTAAATGAATAAGCAAAAAAATAAACTTACATCTAACAGTTATGCTATTCCAAACAGTCATGTACATATGAAAAAACTAAAAAAAGGAGGGGAAAGAAATTTCAGGCCACAAAACTGATGATGGCCAATAAAATGTTTGATTTGTCATGTGGCTTGAGTTTTTCATGGGTAATGCTAGGTAGATAGCATCAAGCATATAATACATGGACCCATGGACCCTTCCAGAATTCTTTGATTCAAACGAAACATAAATCTCTGTCTCCCTCCCTTATTAAGACTTCTAAATTCCTAGTACTTTTCGAAGTCTGACAAATACATACCATCAAGCTTCAAAGAGAAGTTCTAATACTCTCTCTCTCTCTCTCCCATTAAGAAATTAGAATTCAAAGTTTTTTTCCTATTACGACATCAAAATTCATTATATTTTTTGAAAAATGACAAATACATCCCACCAAGCTTGAGATAGGAATTCTAATCCTCTCTTGACTAAGAGAGGAATTCTAATCCTTCTCCCTCCCTCCCTCCCTCTCTCATTAAGCCATCAAAATTCAGAATTAGACAAATACATTCCATCAACCTTCAGAAAGGAGTAGTTCTACTACAATTTCAAGCAACAAAGATAGTAAATTGCATTAAGATCCATAATAGTACTACCTTCCCCTTGACAATGAGTCGATCGGCTTTCTCCTTTCTATCTCCAAAAAGAGCACTTGGAGATCCACCACTCCCTACAACCCATCAAGAGAAAGAGAAAACCAACAAAATTAAATTCCACACCAAACATCGCAAAATAGAATCAAGGACCCAAGATTTGTAAAGACGTGTAGCATGGAAAGAAATAGCTTGATACCTTGCGATTCTTTGGCGTCGAGAGGGGAGAGATGGAGGGAGCAGAGAGGAAGGAAGAAGAGGCCATCTAATCCAAAAGATGATGAACTCGACGAATTGAAGCACCTGCAGTAAAGCAAATGGAGAACCGAGAGATGAATGGATGTTAGGGATGAGACGATCTGGAGAGTTAAAATGATGAAAACCACAATTAAGTAAGCAACCACAATTTTTCAATCCCACAACTATCCATCAACTATAGCAAACATGTGTAACAAGTATAAAAAGAGGAGAAAATAATAAAATGGAACAACATATAGATATTCATCATTTTTCGAAATGAATCAAACATTTTCTAGGTTGATGCAGTGTCTAGCAACCCAGTTTAGAGCTGTGTCATCCTATCTGCCCATTGACTTAAGGCGATCTCCTAAATATGAAGTCATCGCAATGTGTTCGGCAATCCTAAAGACAACACATATCTATTTTGAGAGTATGTGTATATTTTATTTTTGGGTTTTTAAGATGCATTGTACCTTTTCTTTTAATCAAAGATTTTTTCCCACTATGGAGATGTAATTAGAACCACTTATGGTCTGGGATGTGAACATACAATTTTTCTGATATACACAGCAAGTGTAATCAATTTAGGACAATCAATAAAAAATAGAAAATGTTTGATTCATTCTGAAAAATGATGAATATCTACATGTTGTTCCATTTTATTATTTTCTCCTCTTTTTATACTTGTTACAAAAATGGTGAACTCGATGTGAACATCTCACCCTTCATCTTTAAGGAAAAGTAATACTAATGCATCTTAGAGACTTTATTTGTTCATGAAATTGACTGAGCTCTTCTTTTGCTCTTTGCAGATCTTTCATCATTTCTATATTTAGTCAATTTCCTTTCTAAAGCTCAATCTTAATGGTGCCATTGCTCGCTTTTGGATTCCTGCTAGGCAGTGGTTTTGCCGTCAACACCATGTGCCACTTTGATAGGAGTGTCCCCCACTCCTTTATTATAGTGTCGACCGGCCTGGCACTAGCCATCTACAAGAGAGACGCAACTTTGATTTTCCCCTCACCTAGAGCTATACTGACAACTTCCAGAATAGTTTCAGTAGCATCAAAGATTGCCCTAGCAGTGCCAGTGGTGGCTTCTACTAACTCAACCTCCAACAACAAGGTTGAGAAGAAGCACAAAAATAATAAGAGGCAGAGGAGGAAAACTATTTTTCCTCAAACTCCTAAAATAGTTAGAGGTGAATTTGTCTGCAACACCACTCCAAAATCTCTAAAGACTATGAGTACTTGGGTCTCTACTCTCCCAAAGTAGAGGAAGGTTGTATTGTCGAACTCGCTAATGCAATCAAGGGGACGCAAACATGAGCTCACTTCAATCCCAAACCTACTAGCCCCTTTGGAAGGAATGCACAGAGCAAAGCTTCCAAGGGTTATGTTCAACCTGCCAATGGAACTGGAAGAAGGACTACGAAGAAAGGAAAGTCCAAGAAGAGGTCAACTCGCAAGTTGACCGTTCAAAAAAAGAAGGATGGAAGTTGCCATTCGAGAAGCACACCGCCATAGTAAGAAGACCACCTCCATCCTATGATAAATA
The DNA here is from genome assembly GCA_036873735.1 of Pouteria campechiana. Classification (NCBI taxonomy): domain Eukaryota; kingdom Viridiplantae; phylum Streptophyta; class Magnoliopsida; order Ericales; family Sapotaceae; genus Pouteria; species Pouteria campechiana. The sequence continues at coordinate 8,399 of JAYJMB010045315.1, forward strand.
CTAGGAAAGTAATATGTTCTCTACTTTATCCAATCTCTCTAGTCTTAAAGAAGAGAGATTGACAAAATAGGCACCTTACAAATGCCAAAGAAGGCATTGATGATAGAAAAGAGGGAAAGAAGGGCCGATTCTGGTAGCCCAAGGAAAAGAGACCAGAAGAAGAGGAAGGTGCAACCTGTTAGTGTCTGCACCACTTTGGTTGATGAGGACTTGTCACTGGCATCACCTAGCCCATCTTGTTAGGGAATTCTCATGAGGTTGATGGCTAAATCTATGGTGCCTTCCCTAATATTTCACTCTCTATCGGAAGATGCTAGGAGAGAAGATCAAGTGTCTACATCTCCCCGCCAATTGATGCACAGACACAAATTTGTCTCAATAGTCACATCTTACATGGCTGAGGAAAATACAGCTCCCACTTCCATAGAAGAGATAATGCGACAATTGGAATTGCTTGAGACTGAAAATTAGTGGTTAATAGAGGCATACACACAATAGAATGGCCAAACCTCCAATCCTGGTCAACCATCCAATGTTGCATGTCTTCTCAACCTTCCCTCCATGGGAACGGTTACGCCACCAGGATCGTTCTCCTTTAACCGGCCAAGAGGGATCCCATAGGACTGGATGCCTCACCCCTCGCCTCTCTAGTTGTTTCACCTCGACAACCGCATAATATTAATTTTTGTGCATAGCCATTTTATGCAAACATTCCACTACAATCATTCGGTGCAAATGCGCATGCACAACCATATCAGATGGACCTGGATCCCATGGCGCACTTTAATGAGATGATAAATGACTGGATGGTCCAATGACAAATAAACCTGCCTTCTCAAGTGCCAAACATTTATCATCACCGGTACTTGCTGGATATCAAGAACAAATCATTCCCACTAGGCTTCAAGATGATAGACTTTCATATGTTTGATGGAACAGATGATCCCCATCATCATCTCACGCTCTTCAGTCTCAAGATGGGAACTATGTTGTCTATCATAATCTCTGCTTGAGATTATTTGGATCATTACTTAAGGGACCAACATTCCAATGGTACTTGATGCTTCTAATAGAGTCAGTCAAGACCTGGAATGACATGCAGAACCCATTTCTGGCAAGATTCTTTGTGACTAAAAAAGATGTCACATTAACCAACCTTTCCCTTATGAGGTAAAGGGATGATGAATCAATAGAGGAGTTCATATCTTGCTAGCAGAAAGAAGCCAGCAAACATGAGGCAACCTTAACAGAGGAGCAAAGAGTTCACCAATGTCGCAATGGCACACTCGCAATCCTGGTGAATGAGCAAATCGCCACTTTCCGAGAGTTAGCCAATGAGGCAAGCCAAAAGGAACACCTCCTTTCCCTCTCTAGAAAAAGTAAAGCCCAGGATGACAAACAAAAAGAAAACACTTTCTAATCCAAGAAGAAAGAATCTGAAAAAGGCAAACAGAACGCCTCTATCAACACTACTAAGACCAAAACTAGTGGTAATGATAGATAATTGAAGATAAGGGAGATTTTAGAACTAAAATATTAGTACTCTGATAAAAAAGTAGTACCAATCCTATTGGGGCTCATTCAATTAGATGATATAAGGCTACTGGAACACCTGTTCCAAGTAGAGGTGGATAAGGTAAACTACTTTCTATACTGTTATTACCATCGAGATATCAATCACCCGACGATTAAATGCAAGGCAGTGAGGAGAATTATTAACTATTGCATGAAGAGTAAAATAATTATACTTAAAAAGGATGCACAGGCGACATCCAACAACATATTGGTGAAAAAATTTTGATTTAACAATGCTAAAACAAGAATTCAATCATCGGTTCTCGAAAGCCTTTAGCTAAGAGGTGCAGAAGAAAGTCATGGTTGATGATGAAGGTTGGGATCTTGTTTGCCCAAAAGACATCCTAGACGTCCCATCAATGAGGTGTAAGGGATGAAACCGTCAGACCAAATATGCAAAGTAGAAAGAAATGCAAAAGCGTCTAAAGGATTTATTCCCATATCCTAAAAGGATACACAGCTAGCCATCATGGTTCCATCCATACGTTATTGGGTATTACCTCCAGCCTGAGAGGCTTAAATCCTTCTATAAGTACATGGTGGGGAAAAAGAAGAAAAGAGACTACCTTGGTCAAGGGTGCCTAGAGCTCTATACTTGGGAGCCATCGCTTTCATTAGCTGCAGACAAAGTATGGGCGACATTTTGGGATAGCTAGCTAGACTTAGAAATTGGAAATAATCCAAGCTCTGATGAGGATAATCCATTTGAATATCTGATAGTGGCATCTTATTATCACATTGGTGAAGGAGAAGCCTCCACCAGCCAGCCAAACACAAAGAGAGAACGCTCTCGTAGAAGGCATGATCACCAAAGAGAACATCGACGTTAAGGTTTCACTATATTCAATGTCGGTGATTCACCAATTACACACCTTCTCTGCTATGCTGATGAGTGCTGTGAAGAAAATCCATACCTCACAAAGATGCATCAGAATTTTCAAAGCTCACTCTCCCCAGAAGTGAAGAAGAACTGGTTCCAAACTCAAGCAGTTTAGGGCACCAAAGAATGGGTCCCCTTACAAGATATGTTCCTACTATGCTTTCTTTCCAAAAGAAAGGAAAGAATCAAGAAGTCTCTTATCAACTGGGATTAGTATTATGGTGAGAACATGGCTAATTATGTTCACAAATGGAGGGATGCTATTTGGAGCAATCCACAATCGCTTGATCGCCTAGAGCCAGAAAAAATCCATCTTTGCCTAGCAAAAAGGGCATATTTCTACCATCAAGTGTCGTCTAACTTCATAGAGGCATTCGATCAAGTCGAAAAGAAGAAGATGAAAGTGATGGATAAACCACCAAAAGAATAAGTATTCATAGAATCACATATTACAAGGGTACTTGAATACTTACACTACATGAAAGCCCCCATTTTAATGATAGTTTTTGAAACCAAACAAATTCGTTATCTTGGGTGGCCCATGATGAAGTTATTCAAAGAAAGCTACAAGGTTGTGATCAGACACTTATTCCAGTATGAAGCCTTAGTGCAAATAATGTCACAAAAAGAGGCATATGCGATCTGAAGCTTCCCATTTTCATTGGCTGGTAATAGCAATGCCCTAAAGTGAATTGCGACATTGCCAGCCAAATCATTTAAATCTTGGGAGGTGATGACTGAAGCATTTGTACACAAATTTCATGATTACACCTCGTAGTTCTCTAAAGCACAAGTGTGAGGAATTCATCCTCTTGAAGGGGAACATCTCTATGATTTTTCCTTGAGATGGTGTAATGTTCGCCTTTATTTCCCCATATTGCGAGAAGAAAGATGCATAATATGGAAATGCATTATCACATTGGGAAAAGTCTTTCTATTACCTAATGAAATACCTACTTCATTTCTCAGATTGCTTAAGCTGCTGATCCAGGAATTATCAAAACCTATAGAGGTATCTTGCAACATGACCAACATCATGCCAAATGAAGAGAATGCTCCACAAGAAGCATTTGAGTCACAAAAAACAATGGCCATATTGCAATTCGGGAAGAACATAACTCAGGACAAAGGAAAGGCGTCAATGCAAAAAGAGCTAGTCCTTGGAATCTGTGTCCCCTTGTTAAAAAAAGGAAAGTTTCAAAACTAACAAATAAGCCAGGTTATGATATCTTCACTCACTTGCGCAGAATCCTGGTAAGACTGAGCATATACGATGCACTTCAGCACTCTAAAGAGACTCGGCAAGTGTTCATAAATGCGCTACTAGATGAGTCCATCAAGGACCAATACCTAGTAGAGGTTGTTAATATAGTTGAATGCAATCAAATCATTACTTTCACAGATGATGACTTATTGCTTGGAAATACAGAGCATAATCGTCCATTGTTTATAAGTGACGATTTATTAGGAGAAAGAATTAACCGCATTATGCTGGAACTACGATCTGCAGTGAATATTCTACCACTCAAAGTACTAAAGTGTATTGGGATGTGCCCATCCGTTCTCAAAAGTAGCACTCTGGTGATTCAAGGCTTTAAACAAGAGAGTTAAAGGACTATGGGAATTATCACTTTGAGTCTCGATATTCAAAAATTCCTCAGAAAAGTCAACTGTCATGTCATCAATGCACCGATGTCTTACAATTTATTGCTCGGGAGGCCATGATTGCATCGATACCAAGTTGTGGCATCCATGATGCTGCTAAAAGATAAGGGTCAACATTATTAAAAGCCTTGTTACAGGTTGTACCTCCACAGGCATTCCTGTTCCCAGTGATTCCGCCACAAATATCTTCGCATTTTGAAATTATGATAGGTGTTTTACAAGAAGATAAATTAAAACTCATGAAAGAGCTAGAAGTGCTCAAAATAGACTAAGATGATGAAGAAAAATCATTGGTTTAGCATCTACAACCATTGCAGGACCAGATCACTCTTGCTCCTGCACCAACTCTGCCAATTCAAAATATATTTAACTAGAGGCCAATTATAAATTCCTCAACTCCACACTCTTTCGCCTTCTAGGTTGGGACATCGATGCCAAGACGGCTTGGAAGAGGACATGGAAGAGGATTAGCTAGGCTATTAATAGGCAGGGTGCAAGCCATACCCCCACTAGCTTGATTTTATGAGAATCAAGTTGCTAACTCTTCGCGAGCTTATATGTCACCATATTCGGCACGAGTCAAAAATACCCAGTTCTAGATCAACACCCCAGGCTCAAAAAGGATAATAACTACTCTTCCAACATTGTCACCTTTAGTGTCAAGTTACTCTCAAGTAGTCTCAAAGCCAACGCAGTCTTTACATTTTGAGATCAACACTTGGGCACTAGTCAAGCAAAGCAAGAGACCTCCTCTAATCTTAGCACCAAAAGCAGTAAATGGGAGATCGGAAGAGAAAAATTACAATCTATATTGGTCAAATACAATTGGCCGAGTCAAAAATCATTCAGGGCAAAGAACCTGAATTGCAATCCCAAGTGGAAAGAGGAAGATTAGTATTTAAGGAGATGAGCTTGCCCTATGGACAATGTCATACTTCTGATCTTCTAACCAAGAAATTCCTGTTTGCTAAAAATTTTTAGAAATTCAGTAAGAGATGCAAAAGGATGATTGACCTCCTCGATATTTGTCCTAATGAACCCTATACATAGGTAACCAGTCCGCTCATCCCGGTTTTGATTAAAGAAAAATTAAAAGATCTTCGATATCTAGGGAGTCAGACAGGTCTTGGTGTGGACGATGATATTGACATGAATAGTGATGAAGAGTATACCTTTGATAGCTTCTGTGAGAATATCAGGTCGACTGTCGGTCCTACTATGTGGGACTATCAGTCAGCTCCTACTGAGTCCAAAACATCAAAAATGTCATCTGCCCCAACAATAATTGAACTTTGTTACATGGTTTTCACATCTTGCCATGCATCCATAGAAGAGGAAGAATTTGAGTCCGATAACATAGAATCACAAACAAACTTGGAGGGACCTGATGATACAGATGATAAAGAAGTTGTTGATGACCCATCAATTTCGAAATCAGAGTCTGGAATGGCGAGTGAGACTCATCAGTCTAATCATGAGCTAGAACCTGACCATTTCGAAGAAGAAGAAGATGATGACTCTGATTCTTCCTTAGAAGAAATAACCTGTGGTGCAGCTCCATCAGGGTTAGAAGATGGTGGACAACCAATAATCGATGAGCTTGAAGAGTTCAACTTGGGCACGAACAAAGATAAGAAACTTACCTTCATCGCCAAATCTTTGCCCAAACATGAAAAATAATTGCTAATGAATCTCTTCGGGGAATTCAAAGATGTCTTTGTATGGACATACTCTGAAATGCCTAGCTTAGATCTGGATATAGTCATGCATTCTTTACATATCTCTCCAAGCAAGCAGCCAATAAAGCAAGTGTTAAGGAAGTTCTGACATGAATTGGAGCAACAGATCATTAATGAGATCAATAAATTACTGGAAGCCAACTTCATCCAAGAAATCAAGTTCCTTAGATAGCTCTCCAGTGTTATCTAGAGTTCCCGTTGGCACGTACAGAACTTCTTATTAACAGCACATCACTCTATGACATATTCTCGTTCATGGATGGTTACTTCGGCTACAACTAGATCAAGATGACGCTAGCAGATGAGGCTTTTACTGCATTCCACACTCTAATGGGTGTCTTTTGCTATAAAGTTATCCCATTTGGATTAAAGAATGCAAGAATGACTTATTAAAGAGCTATGCAAGTTATTTTTCATGACATGCTTCATAAACATGTTGAATGCTATGTCGATAACTTGGTGGTAAATCCAATGGTTATGATCAGCATCATTTGGATCTACACACCATCTTTTTATGGCTCAGGAAAAACAAGCTACGCATGAATGCACTTAAATGCTCATTTGGAGTTGGGTTAGGCAAGTTCTTGGGGTTTATCGTTTGTCTTCGAGGAATCAAGGTAAACCCACAAAAAGTAGAGGCTATTAGGAACATGCCTCCCCCAAGGAACATAGATGATCTAAAGAGTTTACAAGGCAAGCTATCTTCTATCAGAAGATTTATGATCAACTTAGCAGGAAGATGTCAACTATTTCATTGTCTACTAAAGAAAGATATAGACTTTGTTTGGGATGAAGCTTACCGAAAAGCCTTCGATACCATCAAAGAATTACTACACAACCCACCAATTTTGGCTACATCGGCCAAGGGTAAACAACTTATTTTGTACATCCATGAGCGAGCAATCGCTGGGGGCATTGATCACATAAGAAAATCAAGACAGTAAGGAACAAGCGTTGTATTACCTTAGCTGTCGGTTGATCATGGTGAATGCAATTATTCTCCGATCAAAAAGACATGCCTTGCCTTGGTGTTCGCAGCCCAAAAGTGAAAGTATTATTTTCTTGCTTGTGAGATTTGATTAATTTCTAAAGTGGATCTGCTTAAGTTCTTGATCACTCGTCCCATGTTATCGGGATAGTTGGCCAAGTGGCCATTCTGTTGTCAGAATTTGACATCACCTTTATCTTGGGAAAAGAGGTGAAAGGACAAGTTTTGACTGACTTCTTGGCAACTCATCTAGTTGATGAAGAGGTCATTGTACAAGAAGACTTGCCAGACGAGGAAGTATTCATTGAATAAGTCAACACTCCCTGGCAAATATACTTCGATGGTGCTACCAAAGTTGTCGGCGATGGCATTGGAATTGTCTTTATCTCACATTAGAAAGATATTCTTCCATTCTCTTTCTACTTATGAAAGAATTACACCAACAATGAATTGGAGTATGAGGTATTAGTCCTAGGACTTCAAATTGCCCTCAACTTTGAGATCACAAAATTAGATTTCTTTGGTGATTCAGAACTAGTGGTCCGACAATTAACCACCGAATACGAGGTTCACCAACCCAGTTTGCGTCAATATTACAATATTGTGCAAGGGCTACTAGGCTTACTTTTTCAAGTCACCATTGGGCATATTCCAAGGATTGAAAATACCATTGTTGATGCTCTAGCAAATTTGGTAACCGCTCTAGCCATTGCCGGAGGCCAAGAGGTCGTTGTCAAAGGTGAGCAACGAAGCGGCATTCCTGACTCATATGATAAAGAGACTGATAAACGAGTAGAATGCGTAGCTTGCATGGAACTAATAGTAGATGATTGGCAAACCTATTGACTACCTGCAATATGGGATTCTCCCAAAAAACTCATAAAAAAGGTTAGCTATGAAAAAAAGAGCTACTTGATATATGTATTACAATAATACATTGTATCGCCAGACATATAATGGACTCTAGATCCGTTGTCTTAATAGGAAAGAGATACAATATGCACTCATGCAAGCACATTCTAGCAAATGTGGCGGGCATCCGTCTGGTCAAAGATTATATAGACAGATCAAATGCCTGAGATATTACTGGCCTACCATGGTCTCAAACTCGCTGTAATTTACCCAATCATGTCTCCAATGTCATCTCCATGAGGATATCGGGCACATACAACCTTTAGAATTGGCACCCACAAACATTTTTTAGCTATTTGCATAGTGGGGATTTGATATCATTAGTCCCATCAATCCCTCATCTTCGAAGGGACATGCCTATATCCTGGTTGCAACCAATTACTTCTCCAAATGGGCAGAAGCTGACTCATATAAGAGATTCAGATCCAAAAAAGTAATCCAATTTAACAAATTCAAGATTGTGTATCGATATAGTAATCCATGCCAAATTATATCGGACAATGGCACTCCGTTCAAGAATAAGGAAATGGAGAAGTTTTGTCAAAAATAAGGCATTAAACATGTATTCTCTATGCTATATCATCCACAAGAAAATGGCCAAGCGAAAATGTTCAATAAGACAATCCTAAAGATCATGAGAAGAACAACGGATAAGAGTAAGCGAAAATGGCATCTTAAATTGCTAGAGGCACTTTGGGCTTATCGTACCACTCACCGAATAGCAACCAATGCAACTCCTTATTCTTTGGTGTTCTGGGCAGAGGCGGTCTTGCCCTTGAAAGTGCAATTGCAATCGCTTGGAGTTGCAACACATTCAGGGCTAAAAACTGACCAATAAGCCAAGTTGTAGTTCGAAAAACTCGACGCTCTGGACGAAAAGCAGTTCCGAGCCAAACAAAGAATTGAGTTATACCAAGCCCACATGGCTGGGCATATAACTGATTAATTAAACACCAAGCTTACTGCCTGGGTGATTTAGTTCTAAAACTAAGGACCGAACTAATAGTAGGTGATAAATTAAGTGACAAATTTGAACCCAAGTGGGAAGGCCCTTATGTCGTGCAAGAGGCTTATACTAATGGATCATATCAGATTGTAAATGGTAATGATATAGAAGAATTGCTCATTAGTGGGCATTTTCTAAAGTGTTACTATGCATGAGCTGGAAGAGAGCAAACTCTGGGGCATTTGCTCCTCCTTTCTATTCCTTGCAAATATTCCTGAAGCAATTTGATCCGCATGCAAAAATCAAATGATTGCTATGTATGAGTCGGAAGGGAGCAAATGTTGGGGGCATTTGCTCTTTCTTAATTATTCCCTATAAATGTTTCTTAAGCAATTCAATCTACATGCAAAAGTGGAATTATCACTAAAAAAATAGTGGGTCATCCAGCTAGCTTGCTGGCCCAGCCGACCCGCCTGGGCTCATTTCACAGGCCCATCTTCTAACGAGCTAGCCGCACTATTTTGGCCATGTAGTCAAGTTGCCAGAGTGCCTGGGTCATGAGCCATTAGTCACGCTAGCCCAAGCTAAATGCGCCAGCTAGCATGCGAGAAGCGCACCTTTCCTCTCACCTAAAGAAAGACATGAAGAAGCACCTTCTTCCAACCACCCCAAATAGCCATGGTTTTCATCAAAGGAAACTAAAATAAATGAAGGATGAAGCAGAGGCATTCAACCCTAGGCAACTGTCTCAAGCACCCAAAATGACGGTAAAGGTCGTTCAATTTTACCAAACTACAAGGTCTATTCAACTTAGGGAGAAGCTGTCGAACCTCTTCTAGCAACAACAAGAAGGAAACTGAAATGCATTTCCTCAAGCTCCTCACCATAACATTCAAATGGTGACGAAAGGAAACAGGGGCCAAAACCCAACCCTTGCGGCAATGTTGCAAGTTTAAAATGAAGACGATAATGGCATTTTCAACAGCTTTATAGACACAGCAGTGGGCTGTCGTTCAGCTTAACAGAGAGTGAAAAGAGAAAGCTTGAGAAAGCCTTTTTGAGATATTTCTTAGAATAGAAATCCATACAAATTTCAAATGAATGGCTAGATCACAAGCTGCTGGCCAACCTGCTCAGACTAATTCGATCATGAGGATGCATAGAAATTAGATTTTCATAAGACAGGGGATGGTGGCTAACATCACACTCACTCTACCAAGCATTTACCCATGTTGCTTGACCACCAAGGGGACATTTGTTGGGCCATGAAAAATTAGATGGATAATGGTCAATGAATGGGAAGGCTGGACAGTTCAAGATGATTAGCATTGAATTAGAGCCAGCAGACCCATGCCTTTCAACAACACAAAGGAAATGGTGATCTTCTTAATGGAGACATGAATGGTACAATGGCACCTTGGTTCAAGTTCATTAGCCTAGTGCTTAATCAAGGCTACCAGGACATCTGGAATGCAGAGGCTGGAGTTCTCTCCACGTCATGAGCATAGTCAAAGAAGCAAAAGAAAACAAGAAGCATAAGAGAAGACTTTGCTTTTGCTCTTCAAAACTTCACATCTTCTCAAACCCCACAAGTATAGTACGAATGATGAAGGTGTCAATCCGGACACTGATAAGTAAATAGAGGCTGGCATATTTCAAATAAAACACCATAGTATTTGGGAAGTATCCAGCCTGAATCATTCATCAAGCCATAACCACTGGCCTAAATGTGGAAGCCCAACATAAAAGCCAGTACCATATAACAATCTCGACTCTTCCATCCGCACTAGCTTTCTACTTTTTTGCTTCTCACTAACGGGTAATGAGAAAAACCAATCAGCTACCTCGCATCTATTGGTTGCAAAATTCTGACTTTTGTAGTTGCCATGACAAGATCGGGATTAAAATGCACTAAATTCAGAAAACAAGAAATCTCTCTACACCTTCCTACCTGCTAATCTGCTAGCTGACCTAGGAATCACTCCATGAGAATTTTTCGGCTGAAGGCTTTCTTAGAGATGAGATTTCTTCATCAAGCTTCGCTGATTGGTGCCTAAAATATTCAGAGCCAAAGGTCCTCATAGCCCTCAATGATTGAGTTGGATGAATGACTTTGGAGACGAGTAGCAACAATGTTTTTTTTTGTTTCACTTTTTCTACGACAGTATGTAAATAGAAAGCATTGTGGTAGCACTTGGCTCATTGTGGTTGGGGTTGTCTTCCTCATCACCATCATCTTCGTGGGCGATTTTGCTGCAATTTACTATCATCACAATGATCGAAACTGGGAAGCAGAAAGCAGAAATGGCAGGGGATTGAACTGATTCACCAGAGGAGCAACGTTTGACAGCCGTAGATAGTAGGGGAGAATGGCGACAGGCAACTTCGTCGACAGTAAGGAAGAAAGGCCGAACAGCGGCTTTGTCCTGCATTTTAGCAACCGAAGAGAGGATCTAATGAGGCAAAAAGTTGTTAAACATCAGGTCGTTGATGGAGATGTTATGGTTGGAGTGGATCGACCATCCGATGGTCAGACAATGGCATCATAGCAGCGATTTGTAGCTGAAACAGATGGGTTTTTTTGGCTTTATTCAAATTTTTCGGTGACCAGAGAAGGCGATCTGGTGAGGTGAAGGCAAAGCCGACATCAGAATAGCGACACCGAGTTTCTGATCAGAGCAGATCCATCGTCCGATGGTCAAACAGTGGCAGCACAAGAAGCAGCAACAGTGGGTTTTCTTCCACCCCGTCAAAAAAATAGCAGCAGATAGTGAGAACTCATTGACAGCAAGGAAGAGAGGCTATAACAGCAGCTTCATTCCATGTCTTTCGGTGGCCAAATATGGTGAACCGATAACGGTGCAAGAAATAGAGGCAACTTGCAGCCGTTTGTAGCAAGGATGCTGATGATTTTTTTGGCACCTCTTTAAATTCTTTAGCAAACAAAGATGACAACATTGATTCGTTGAAGGAGCAATGATTGGCAGTCATTGGTGGCAGCTGGAACTTTGCAGAGTCATCATGGGAGAGAGAAACGAGCATAAACTACAAGTTTGGAAGGATGAGTCTGGTTTAGGTTGGCTTGAATTGCTCCAGTCCATCTAAATGGAGTTAGGTAGGCCACTGGCTATATGGTCGAGTCATGAGGATGCAGTGAAGAATTGCCGGTAGCATCACATAATCAACGGCAATGTGTGCACAATCGCACGGCAACAGAAAATGGATTTTCTCCTTGTCAAAATTAGGTCGTCAACGGTAGGCTGGAAAAGCAAAAAAACTGCTAGCCATGGAACCTTTGCCAAGAAGAATGAGATGGTCGAGGATGAAGGTGATCAGAGCAGATGATTGCTACTATGCAATCGCGTTCTAGAGGCAGATGTGGTTGATGGAGGATGCAGCCAAGTTAGTACATCTGTAGTGATGCAGCTGAACAAGCATGCTCCAGGTCACGTGGAATTGAGCACCAGTTGCTTACGAATTAAATGGGTTCAAATTTCCAAAGATATAAGCCTGCCTGCGCATGTGGAGTCATGCAAACGACCACGTGCTTGCCTGGTTGCTCAAACAGGACATGTTGAAGCCCACCCTTCCTAGCAGTTGAGATGTTTTATCTACACAGCAGGATGCTACGTTTTATCTGTGCAGTCGGATGCTACTCATCGTAAGACACTCTTTCTATTATCCACATAGACAGCCATATAAGGATAAGAGGCTAGACGGCCATGTAAGGACGAGAGGGAGGATGCTCTACTCCACTTGTGTCGAAAGTCGCCCCTCCACGACTCGCGAAATGCAGCTTATCCATTCTGCATTGCTTCCGGCACATGCTCTCCCCTCAACTCTGCCATGTGGTTGCATACATGCTGTTGGTGGCATCAGATGCATGTGACCTGGGTGCACTCTTGCGCGACATGCCACATAGTTGGGATGACAAGAGCACGAATCATTCCATCCTGTATTGTATGTGGAATTATAGTTGTCGAAATTGTTAAATTTCAATGATGAAATCAACCTATGGGATGAAAATATCTTCTCATTCAGAATGGCCGAGTACCTCTTCACGTATAAAAGCTATGATGTAGGAAAAGTTATTGAGTTTCTTTCAATTACGAAGTCAAAAGTCAAAAATAATGTCAACTGTTACATCATTGTCCTTTGGCTCATCAATCACCATAAAAAATAAGGCCACTAGACACTTAGTACTATAGCCATGGTGGAAGAAGGAGAACGATTCCAAATCCCATCTGCACAGAAAACCCATCGTCACAAAATCCACTGCAAAAACTTGACAATGCTTAACGAGGAGGGATGAGGCTTGAGGCGAACTCAAGCTATCTTCTTTCCTAGTCTCGCTTGCCTCTTCACCAAGAAATCTTTGGCAGCTTCCAATGTCGCCTTGAATGCCAATTGAAGTCGCGCAGGCAACGTTCAAACAATAGGAGGTGAGGCTGCACAGTTAAGGGGAGGAGATAATTTCATCCTGCAACTGAAATCTATTCCACGAACAGGCCTCTCTCTGCCCGTACAGTTAATCCAATGGGAGATGCTGATGTGCCATAGAGTTGAAAGCCAAACCTAGGCAATTGAGGTTAATTCCAGCGTACAGGGGAGGTAAAATTGCACAAGCAAATGTCCTGCAAACAGGCTATCGGTTGCAGACAGAGCATCCAAAACCGTGCAAACAAAATTCCACGCTGATGGAGTTGCACAGATGGAATCGCATAGACAGAGTTGAGCAAATGAAACCGTGCAGAGGGAGAAGTTCCCGTGCTAATGTTCCATGCAGTTGGAAGCAAAAAAAAAAAAGAAGAAGAAGAAATACCTTCGCCCACTGTCACCTGCCCAACTATGCAGCTGGGATGTCTTTTGCCCTGTGGGATTATTATTACCCTCGCAGGTGAGGATCGCTATTATCTGTGTAGGCAAGCCCCTCTTCTCTGCTCATGGAGTTAACCTGTGCAAATGAACTGGTCTTGACTGCACTGTTTAGAAACCAAAATAAAGGAGCAGCTTGCACAATCAAGCAAATTGTGCAGTTGGAGTTGCAACCACCTAGTTGGAATATCATAGCTAGACAAATAGAGTTTGCCTACATGGTTGCCCCATGAAGGTGAAGAGAAGCGTGGCCAACGTGGTGTGAAGGTGGGGTAGGACATCGAAGGCAAAGTAGCAATATGAATGGGCTGCTGAAGGCTGACGTGCCACGCAGTTAGGCAGTTTCTCATTCACATAGGCAAGACACCCTCCAAATCGCGTAGGTAAAGTAGCTACGCAACTAGATGACTTGGTCAAATTAAACATTGGTTTATCTGCACATGCAGACAATAAACAGTGGAATTTCCCCTTTGCATTTCTTTTTTGCCCATGCAACTAGGATGCACAGCTTAATCTACGCAGCTGAGGAAGAGCTTGCACCTTCGCAATCAGGCGATTTGCCCAGCGGACATTCTTCTTGTCCGCGCAATCAAAATTCTCTCCCTCTATCCATGCAGATGGGATTCTCTGTCAAACCGAAACCATGCAAACAGGAATTTTTAACCTTTACCTGCACAAGTGTACATGATCCATTAGCTACGAGGCCACTTGTCTCCCGAAATATAAATTCAGAGCATGACCAAATGAACCAATCAAGGAATGCAATTTAATAAAGGAAAATCGAAATTAAGACCTCTCCATTCGGATATTATTTAAGCAAACCTTATTTTTCAAAAATACCCCAATGGTGAAGCTGTACCCCCACTAGTGAAGCTAGCATGCCCAAAATGCCCCAATGATAAAGTTGAAATTTCCAAAATGCCCCAATGGTGAAACTGGAATTTCCAAACTGCCTAAATGGTGAAGCTAAGTCCATTTTCTAAGAATTCCCAAAATACCCCAAATGGTGAAGCTAGGCTCATTTTTCCAGAGTTCCCAAGAATGTCCCCCTTGTTGAAGCTGGCATCCTAAAAATGCCCCCATGTTGAAGCTAAAATTCCTAAAATACCCCCAGAAGACCTCAAGCCTATAAATACCACTCCCTTTTCTTAAAAGAGAAAGAATTCTTTTGGAGAGAGAACTTGGAGAAGGAGCTTAAAGAATCTTCAAGAGGCAGGTGCCTCATTTAACACTGGTGGCCTTTGGCCACTGGTAATTTCTCTAGTGCCTGAGGGCACTCTGCTATGGCCCCATGATGGTATGCACATGGGTCCCACCCATGCTATAGTAATGGTAGGTCCCATATGGCTAATGGATAATAGGATAATGTTGGATTAGACATACTAAAATATATTTAAACTCTAATTAAACCATCTAATTGCCACATAAATCAAGGAACTAATGAGATTGTCTTAAATTAATTAAAAATTATTATTTAGCACTAATTATTATCATTAATGTTAATCATGATTAGGCTTAATTAATTTAAAGTATAATTAGGCTTAATTCATATAACCTGTATCTTCGACTTCTCATAGTATAAACGGCAGAGATTGCCCCCTTGCAGTTTTTTATGGGATATTGGAAAACACCATTCATCAACTCATCTAAAAGCCTAAGGCTAGGACCGAGTCACTGAGTCATGACTCACTTAGTCAAACTTTAACAAACACCACTCATCAACTTATCCTAAAGTTTAAGTTTAGGACCGAGTCACTGAGTCATGACTCACCGAGTCAAACCTTAACATATATCATTCATCAAAACAGTCAAATCTGGTCATCTTGGCCCACTCTTCCTAAGCTTCTTATGGGTAATTGAGAGAGCCGAGCCAAATCCAGTCATCCTGATCCCACTTTTCTTAAGCTTCTCATGGGTCAATTGAGAGAGCCGAGCTAAACTCAGTTAACCTGACCCACTCTTTATAAGCTTGTCATGGGTACTTGAGATAGCCGAACCAAATTCAGTCATCTTGGTCCCACTCTTCCAAAACTTCTCATGGGTAATTGAAAGAGTCAAGCTAAACCTAGTTACCCTAGCCCACTCTTCCTAAGTTTCTCATGGGTAATTGAGAGAGCCGAGGCAAATCCAGTCATCCTAGTCCCACTTTCCTTAAGCTTCTCATGGGTTAATTGAGAGAGCTGAGTTATCTCACTCTTCCTAAGCTTCTCATGGGTAATTAAGAGAGCCAAACTAAATCTAGTCAACCTAGCCCACTCTTCTTAAGCTTCTCGTAGGCAATGAGAGAAAGCTTAACCAAACCTAGGGTACCTATTTTCTTCTTATCTCTTTTAGATCTAGACACAATAGAGATCACCCGGTCAGGAGTCCTTCGAGAATATGCCAATTAGGTCATAAAACAGCTACTGCGTATATGGCTTTTTACAGTCTAAACAATAGATATCGTCTGATCTTAATTCTACCTAAGACAAACTAATCGGATTAAAATATTTATTTTTTAGGTTGACCTAGTGTTTAGCAACCCAGTCTAGAGCCATGTCATCCTATTCACCCATTGACTTGAGGTGATTCCCTAATATCAAGTTATCATAATGTGCTTGGCGATCCCAAAGATAGCACGTATTCATTTTGAGAGAGAGAGTATTTTATTTTTGGGTTTCTAAGATGCATTGTACTTTTTCTTTTAATAAAGGGTTTTCTCCTATTATGGAGATGTAATTAGGACCACTTGTGGTTTGGGATATAAACATATAATTTTTCTAATATACACAGCAAGTGTAATCAATTGAAGACAATCACTAAAAAATGAAAAATGTTTAATTCATTCTGAAAAATGATGAATATCTACATGTTCCATTTTATTATTTTCTCCTCTTTTTGTACTTATTACAAAAGTGGTGAACCCTATGTGAACATACAATTTGACATTACGAGTACAAAAAGAGGTGTTTATTAGGAAAAAAGAGAAAAAGAGGAAAAATAAAAATGAAATAATATTAGGAGATTTGTCATTTTTGGAATGAATCAAATAATTTTTATTTTTATTGATTGTCCTCAATTGATTACACTTGCAATGTGTATCAAAAAAATTATATGTTCACATCCTAAACTATAAATGGTCCTAATTACATCTCCACAATGGGAGAAAATCCTTGATTAAAAGAAAAAGTACAATGCATGTTAGAACCAAAAATAAAATATACACTCTCTCAAAATAAATATGTGTTGTCTTTGGAATCGCCAAACACATTGCGATGACTTGATATTTGATGACTAGAATAGCGAAAAAACTGTTGGCCATGGGACCTTCACCAAGACGAACAAGATGGCCGAGGACAAAGGCGATCAAAGCCAATGATTGTACTACACAATTGCATTCTAAAGGCAGATGTGGTTAATGGAGGATGCAGCGAAGTCAGTACATCTCGAGTGACGCAGCTAAACAAGCATGCTTTAGGTCACGTGGAGTTGAGCTTTAGTCACTTATGGATTAAATGGGTTTGAATTTCCGAAAATACAAGCCTGGCAGTGTAGGTGGAGTCATGCAGGCGACCACATGCTTGCCTGGCTACGCAAATAGGACATGTTGAAGCATACCCTACCTAGCAACTAAGACATTTTATCTGCACAGAAAGATGCTACTCATCGTAAGACACTCTTTCTATTATCCACGTCGATGGCCATGTAAGGATGAGAGGGAGGATGCTCCACTCCACTTGTGTCGAAAGTCGCCCCTCCATGACTCGCGAAATGCGGCTTATCCATTTTGCATTGCTTCTGGCACATGCCCTCCCCTCAGCTCCGCCACATGGTTGCGTATGTGCTATTGGTGGCATTAGACACATATGACCTGGGCGCACTCTTGCATGACATGCCACATAGCTGGGATGATCTCCAAAATATCAACTCATCGCAATGTATTTGGTAATCCCAAAGACAACACACATTTATTTTGAGAGAGTGTGTGTTTTATTTTTGAATTTCTAAGATGCATTGTACTTTTTCTTTTAATCAAGGATTTTCTCCCATTA
>JAYJMB010045326.1:0-10507 GCA_036873735.1 Pouteria campechiana
TTCTACCCCATTTCCACTTCTTAAATGGTGCTTAGTAGGAGCAGCCTTAGTTATCATAATAAAATGACATCTGAACATAATGTAAATAACATGTGCAATTAGCTAGGGCTAGCTGCTTGTTACAAGGAGAGGCATAAATTAAATATGGATTCACCTTGTTTAAGCTTCTAATTAATGATATTGGATGCACGTCATGGCACGGCTATAAGTGATAATAGAGATTTGGGTAAACCTTCTGATGGCGTGGCATATGCCATCATTGACAGTGCAGGAATATTTATGTAACTGTGCGATCAATTCTCTTCTATTAATCTTACGCTTTAAAACAGATTAATTAATCAATGAGTGAAGTAGATGTCACAGCTAATACGGATGCATCAGTGGTTGAGTCATGCGCCCTAGAGTGCTGATTTCTTCAAAATAGTTTATTTACTTGCATATGACTTTCAGACATGTTGCACCCCAGTTGCAGGGAAGAGAAATTTTTAATATTGTTTTTATGTTGATATTTGGATCATGATGATTTGAAAATTAAGAATAGAATACTATAATGGCAATAGTAATAGCCTTAACAAATGGGGAGATATAAAGCAATGTTGCTTGAACACTTTTCAATCTTACCTAAAAATCACGTCAATATGATTGAGTGCACAATATTTGATTGATGGACCAAGGGTTCATTAATTGTTGAAGACTATGGGATGTAACGAGAAAAGTGCATGGAAAATTGGAGATGATGTGTGAGAAGAGGAGATCACATGTGAGGTTGACCTCGCCTACCGCTTTCGAAACAAATCTTTTTATTTTCCTCCTACTCTCCCTCTACAGGTTTGTATCAAGCTACTGAAAATTTATCTAGAGAGAGCTCAAACTAATTATGGAACCTTCGAAATCTCCCTTTAAAAAGGGGGGTTTTGATTCAGTCTCGGTGGCTCTATTGAAATTTCAATATAGCCCTTTTGTTTTGGGTCTACAATTAATAATAATTTAATGATATATAAGTCGGTCATAATATTTATTAGCATTCACTAAGTAAAGAACATAAGTATCATATATTTCTTTTCGTATCAGGACAGAAAGTTCTTCAAATGTTTGATCCTTCTCCTATAGAAGAAAGAGATAGACTATCTTAAATAGATAATTAAATTATTTGAATTTGAGATTTATTAAAGATGGTACTAAAATCCAATCTATATGTTTGAATCTTCAAATATTTATTTAGAATAGTTGAAATTAAGTTGTCAAAGATTCATAGTTCATGCTATTTGTTTGATGATTTTCTTTCAAACACTAAGAAATTTCAAAATATCATTGAAATTGGCCCCAGGGCGTACAGCAATTATAGCACTAGTTTTAAATTTTAATTTTCATGTCAAAAGGCCGCTTTAATTTGTTTGGGAAGCACCATCAGTCCCAAACAAGAAGGCCCCATTTTGGAAAACACTGCCGCACTGGGACACAGTGCCAGGCCGAGAAAAAAGCATTCCTTTGCTTGCATTGCGTACGTATTTGGTTTGATGTCTCCCATATTAGGTGAATATTTCATGACAAGAAAATGATAAATAGAATGATGGGTATTTTTTTTCTTTGTTATTGCTTTAACCGAATTGGTTATTAGCTAAGTTATCAATTTTTTAATATAATCCAAATCAGACCAACACCAATGAGAATAAAGAAAAAAAAGCTTACTTATCAATGATTATTGATAGAATCTTACAGTTGATTTTATTTCTCAATCCAATTAAAAGCTTCAATCGTCAACTAAATTAAATAAGATTCGGCCAGTGTATAATCCAATTGGGAGAGAGATTAAGCATTTCTGATTCCTAAACTCCATCAAAAACTCAAACCGTAGCCCTAATTCTTGTAATTAAGATATCTCTACAGTTGATCCAAATGAACATGCGAGAAGAAATGAAGCAGCCGTAGCACTGTGAGGTTAGAGAGATTTAAGCTTAAGCTCCTCAAGTTTCTAAAATTGCATTGTTGATTTTGATCAACCTAAAATTGTGTTAAACTGTGATCAGAAACAACCTTAAATTTGCGGTTAGAAATAAAGAGCATTTAGGGAGAAATTAGCAACATGGATTGAAAATAAATAAAAAGAAATTTTCATTTCCCAAGCATGTATTTTTCTCTTATCATATATATTTTCAATCGTTACGCATTGTTTATTTTAAGCTGGCATCATCCCAACAGCATTTCTTCTCCTTTCCTTCTCTTTCCATTCAACCAATCACCTCCTACATCAGGGATGACAAGTGCTAGCTGGATATTTCATCCATCAGTATCAGTGACTTGAAAGCTTGTATTAGTTACCTATACGGCTAATCATATCACATCTCCAAGACATGTTGTGGCCTTGAACAGATGCTTCTGACGTCACATCAGTAGCTTTTTGATGTGTGCACGCGTTAAGGATTAAGGAATCAATGGAGGCCATCTGTACATGAATCAAGATTAAATTCACCAAACTTCTCGGGCTATCTTGAAGATAGGGATAAATGAGTAATCATTTCGTGAGCAGAATGGCTCTTCGGTGCTCCATTTTCTGCAATGAATTGAAGTTGGAATATGTATCATGACAAGAGTTGCAACTCGTTTGTCCGGGAGATTGATTGCACCAAAGGTCTTTTTGGTAGCCTCACTCATGGATTGTTTGATAAATAAAAAAAAGTATCTTCTTTTATCATATAGCTAAATTTTTTGCAATTAAAGCAGAAGCCAATTTTTAGTAATTTTCGACGTGGACATTGACATTGCAAAGGATTAGACAGGAATGGAAATAAATTTTCAAGAAAATTCTATTTTTCACTCTTTAATTCGACATGTATCTTTGTTAATAATTTAATTTTTTCTTATTATTTTCTATATTTTCAATAATTAATTCATATCTATGTTAAATTTATTCACTTTACACTTAAAATCATATTTTATAATGTGGATATTTTGTTGTCTTCTTTTCTTTTCATTTCTTTACAATCAACCAATCAGATTAAATATCGATTAATCCTCAACTATAATCGGCATAAAAAATAACAAGTGATAGGTGAACATTTCAGCAGTATTATTTTGGGACATGCAAGATTGAAAGACAAGCTGGCTATAGGGCTAATCATATCATGTCTCCAAATGATACGACTATCTCCCTCAATATGAATTAATCCTGGCATGTAGTGGCCTTTAACAGATACTTTCTGATGTCAAATCAGTAGGTAACATGTGGGGTTATTTATTTATTTTTATTTATTTTATTTTATTTGTTGAGGTGTGCACGCGTTTAAGGAGTGATGGCGGCCATCTGCAAATCAAGATGAAATTCACCACCTTCTCGGACTACTCTGAAGATAGAGTGATAAACGTTCAAATCTATTAAATGAGTACCCATTATTGTCTGCGCCGAATGGCTTTTCGGTGGTGCATTGTCTGCAATGAATTTGGTAATTGGAATACCAACAATCACAAGTGTTATAAACTGTTTGGCCGTGAGTTTGATTGCGTCAAAGGGCCTTTTTAGCTGACTCATTTATTGGGTTTTTTTTCGGGGAAAACGGTAAAAGAAAGAAAAAATAAAAGCATTTTCTTTTCCTGTAAAAAATGATTTTCTGTGTTTTAAAAAACATTAAATTTAGTGCTTTTCTACAATACCATAAATTAATTTCTTCCGCAGATATTTTTTTTAAAATTACTATAAAATTATCAATTGGATGGTAGCCTCATGAGTACAATGATATTGAGATATGATACTAGGCTCAGCTCAATCAAGCTTAGCTAATCCCAACCATAAACCTGGCCAATTGTAAAAATGCAATATATCTTGGCTATTAGTTAACCTCCCATCATCATTGGCAGACGCAGCTTATCTTCAAAGCAATGAGATCATTATGCTCAATGAAATATAGCCACTATACCTAGCCTTTCTTTAACAACTCCTCCCATATCATGGCCATATATATTGCCATGCAACAAAACTTCAAAAACATTATTGCCATTCCTCTTTAAAATCCTAAACACCCAATCCGGGCTATCAAAGATGGGACCGATCAGATCAATGGGCTGTATTATCTAAAATTGAGACCCCACCTTCTCAAATTCAAGTGTACAGAAAATCCTCCACCAAGACCTAATAATGAATTCATAAATAGCTAATCACTTCCCAAGAGCACTATAAGTAGTGTTTTGTGGTGGAATACATACATAACATCGAAAGCACTTTTTGAATGTTTGAGCAAAATATTGAACATTTTCCTGCTCACAAAACTTCAGAAAAGCTTTACTTCTAAAAAGTTTTTTTTGGACAGCTAAAATGATACAATAAATCAAATATACCCTAAGAATATAATTTATTTCACAATTAGAATTTTTTTATTTCAGTCAATTTGTTGAGTTGAATATGATCTGGGTGGTTAATCTAAATCATATGTCAAGATAAAGGTGATCGAATAAACAGTCTAGATGCATTGATCTTTATATTTAAATCTTAATACTATCTAGGACTATCTTTTAAATTGTCGAGATTAAGATTTTTAAGAGTAATTAGTGTTGTAAGAATCTACTTGAAGCTTTTATTTCACTATAGGGAAGAGGTTTGATGAACTTTCAATTTTTTTCTTTGGGATTGCCCCCCTTATGGATGACATATTGATCAATGGCATTTATTGTCATAGTACTGAGAGTTTTTATATTGAATTTCCTTTTTTCTATTTTTATTGCATCAAGTAGAATAAGAGTTGTGAAAACCTCAATATGATTAATTCCGCGTCAATTAAAGAAGAGATATTGCCTCAATCAAAGTTAAGGAGATCTAATCCAAATTGGCAAGTGTTCTTTGTCCCCGAACAATTAGATGCTCAAGGAAGCAAGCATTCACATCGCATCTATATCTCGTGGCGGCACTTCCATCTTTCTAGCAGTTCAGATGATCCGTCCTATTCATTGATTAGAACAAAAGATATTGCCATTACCAACAGCGTTTTTCACTACACGATTGTCACCATATTATCAACTGGTGTCCAATTGGCCTGGTAGCATTAAATATTATTTTGAGTACTTATAAGCTATATTGTGAATGAATAAGGTAAAATGCGCATGGTAATGCTCACCATATGGCATATTCATTTGTTGGATCTCAAGATCTACAATTGAATCATGTTACACATTTTCTGATGTATCTATAAATGCAATTGTTGAAATGTCGTAGTTAAATATATTATTGGCAAGGATTCAGGAAATGGAAATGGATGACAAGCACAGTTCAATCATCAAAGAACAGCTATGAGATGATCGACTTAAGAAAATTGATGAATTAATGGCTGGGAATGATTTCGTCCATTGTCAAGATGAGCACTCCAAAGGGCACCATCAGTGATATAATCAACATTGCCTCCACTCATAAATTCATTTTCAAAGTGGAGGAGCAGTTATTTAAGTTAGATAATGTGAGGATGATAGTAATAAATTACACTAATCATTTCAATTACTAATTGTTTTATATACTAATTTGTGGGGCTCCATAAACGTTAATACACAAGGTACTAAATATATATATTAACTATGGAGATAATATTAAATATATTAATATATCTTAGAACCTGTGAAATACACTATTTATTTTAAAAGAATAAACTGGGATGGTCTTTAAGTGTTTCTTTCAGCCCACTAATGGGTTAAATCAAACGGAGCAAAGGAAATTAAAGGCAAAACAAAAGAGATGGGAAAAGGGCTTCGACAAATACTGAGGACTACAAGATCTTCCTGTAATTAAACTGAAGGAATTGATCCACAGGAACTTGAAGATCGTACTTGAGATGAAAGCTTGGCAATCCATAACAATGATTTCACAAAATCCAAGGATAGAACGTATCCCACAATACTATCCATGATGATGACTCTGACCTTTCTATTCCTGACCTAAAACTGGGTTACTTGGAAAAGAAGCCATCCACATTCAACCCTAGCTATTTCTAGGGTGAAAATGGAGACTGATAGAAGCAGCACTCCCGAAAAAGAAATAGCGGGCTGATATTGGATTCTTGATAAATTGATGAGAGAGATCCCTGGGAAATACCTCAGCTAAAATGGGGCCATCAGTTGGATGATTTTGGACGTCTGGACATTTTATATATCTGATTTGCAATGGTTGACACGCACCATCAAGGGCCTTGGTTGGGACAGACTATGCCCTGGTTTTTTATTCACGCCGCTGGGAAATAATTGGATTGAAGTATAAATCCAATCTTTCTTCCTCACTTCAATAAGTACAAACCGATGATTTTAGCTTTTTTTTCTTAGCCGTCCACCTGGAATCGCCCCACTAAGTAGATCTTTGGGACAAAGTCAATCAGAAGTGGGTCCCACCATATCAACTGTCAAGATCACTAAAATGTGGGGTTGAGATATCTAAAGGTTGCCGTTTTCTTTGTCCAATCATGCCTTCTCTTTATAGTTTGAAAATGATGAAATCCCAGCTAGCCAAATGGCAAAATCAGTTTGACATTTTCTTTTCTTTCTACAATCATTCTTCTTTTTACGAATATTGTCGAGTAATGATTAAAAATCACCACTTGCAAATTGTTGAAATGAAATATATACCAATTAACAATGAGAGACGATAGAAACAACAGAATTTTCAAATGGGTGATATGAAATGTTCTTGATTGAAGAGGGAAATTCAGCAAAAAACAGCATCCCCAATCGGACGAAATGAAATCCTGAATCAGAGATAGAGAGAGATTCGTGTGGGTATGGTATTTGTTTGGAGTCTTATTGGGTGGAAAATTATTAAAATAAGGAGAAGGTAGCATGTAGAGGATATAGAGAGAATAAAAAAGAAGGGAAGGTCGGCTGCTGGTCCTTTTCACACCAAGCTGGTGATGTGGTGGAGTATTGTGACTGTAAACAGAAGTAAAACTTCAAGGGGCAAAATCAAAAACCCAAATTTTAATTTTTCAATTTCCAGATTTTTCCATGATTTCTCTCTCTCTCTCTCATAGAGAGAGAGAGAGAGAGAGAGAGAGAGAGAGAGAGAGTCTGGCAGAAAAAGTAGCAGTAGCAGTGGCACCAGAGGAAGAGACAGCCGCACGTGCGACGTCGAAGCTAAACAGAAACCTCAGCTCCCTTGATCGATTCTTCGCTGCTAACATGCGCCGCATCGGAGGAAGGAGCTTTTTAGATTGCATGGAAACACGAGGAATAAAACGAGGAAAGTGCTTATGATCAGGAGAGGAAAATGAAAGATAGACAAGTTGCAATGATTCAATGCTTTTCTAAGTTGCTGTTAGACAAAACCCTAAAAGCAACATTAGCAAGAAGAAGAAAAGGACGAGGAGGGGGAGAAGAAAAAGAAATTTCCTACATAGCGCGTATCTTCAGTAAAAGAAAAAGATAGAATAAGACGTATTGGTTTTTTCTCTTTGTTGACCCAATATGAGATCAGAGCCGGTAAAGAAAGTAAATAAGCAGAGATTGAGGTATTAATGGGTTTTGTATGCTACCCAATTTTTTTTTAAAAAAAAATAGCCTAGAGAGAGATTGAAAAAGAGAAGAGAGAGATGCAAGCTAGTGGTTTGCTTCTATTTGCGTGACTTGCCAGAAGAAAAAAAAAACAGGAAAGGCGGGTGGGAGGGAAGAAAAATGAAGTGCGACCCAACTCCTGAAACCCTTCATTCCTTGATTCTTTAATGAAATTATATTCAGAGAAATTGCCATTTATATAACACAAGAATTATACTAAAAAATACCTCAAAACAAAAAAACAAATTCTATACTGAACTAGACGCCACCGTCGACGTTGGAGTCGTCGTCGAAGTTCCCACACTCCCCTCACCACCAGCAGCACCACCGGAAGAAGAAGCCGCCGCCACAACCGTTGCTACTGCTTGTGTAGCACCACAGCCGGCATCTTCCCCACCACTACCCTGTCCGGCGGGAGCACCGGAAGCGGACGAAGCACCGGCAGCCTCCACCCTCTTCCGCTTCTTCTTCTCATATGGTATTCCCCTAGCCTTGGCCTGCCCTTCCCTCACCTCCCGCAAGTAAATCCTCACCGCCCTCGCTCCGAAGGGGTTCGACTCCGGCCTCCCTCCGTTCTCCTCGTAGGCGGCTCTCAGGCGTCCGATGAGAGCGTCCAAGCTCCCCCAGGCCTGCTTCAAGGGGCAGCCGCAGGGCCCCGGAGGGGTGGGGTCGCCGAAGAAGCCGCAGCCGGAGACGTGGACCTTGGTCTTCCCGAACTGGTCAAGGTACTTGAGGAATTCGATGACGTGGGCGCCGCTGCAGCGGGCGAGCGTCAGCGGAGGCTTGTGGTTCTTCAGGTATTGGAGGAAGGTGTTCCAGTCCCGGCGCTTCTGCGACTCGTATCGACTTGGTGGGGCCGACTCTGGCTGAGACGGCTGCGGTTGCTGCTGTTGGGCTGAAGGAGGAGGCGGAGGAGGAGTTGGGTCTTGCTGGGTTGGAGGAGTTGGTGGGTTTGCATCCATGCCTTTGTGGGTTTTGCTTCTCTCTTAGGGTATTTAGAGATCGCTATTTCATTGGATTTTGATGGTGTTTCTTCATTTCTTCTCCTCTTGTTTAGGATTCGATTTCTTCTTCTTTTTTTTTAATATTTTTGGTTGGAATTTGAGTGGAAGAAGGAGAAGAGGGAGAGATGGGAGAGACAAGGAGCCTTCATAAGGAGGAAGGGAGGAAGTGGGGTGGGATGGGACGTCAAAAGGGTCGGATGGATGGACGGAGTGAATGAATGAATGAGTGCTTGTATTTCACGTGGTGGCCCCATCTTTGGTAGGACCCACTCACCCTCCCTATTCCGCTTTTCTTCCTTCTCCTTTCTTGCAATCCTGCTACTCCTGCTGTGGGGCCCGGCCCTGTTCCCTCCCTGTATGTCTTCCGAGGAGGAATCCAAAGTCCTTCCACTCTCCATGCCACACGTGCGGGGGATCCGATATCGTTCCTTGTGTGGGACCCACGACCATTGGGCCAGTTTGTTTAAAATTAAAAATATTTCAAATAAATAAGGTAATGTCAAAGGAATGAAGTGCTTAAGAGATCAGATATCATTTATGCATGCTTTTGTTTGCAGTCACGTTAGTTGGATGGCTTAAACTAATCCAGATGTCGTGTAGGAATTTTGCATTTGATTTTCTAATTTAGTATTTTACTTTATTTATTTTTTCCATGGATGTAAATCTACTCAACACCCTCTTGAATTATATTACCTGGTCAATATAGAAGAATATTGATTTGAGATAAATTCTCTATAAAAACAATTCTCAGCACCTTTGCTGGCGTTGTGTTTTACTAAAATTATACTAAGTATTCTGAAAGATTATCTCAGTTCTTTTTACTATAATTACAATGTTTAAGTATCTCAGAGGATAATTTCTATTCTACAGGCAACAGCCATCAATGGCTTAAAATGTTCTGTACATGTGCCATCAGATAGACAGTAGACACATTGATAACAAAGGCTAATCTAAATTGTGAGATTAAATAGTCGTAGATGTGAAAGTAAAAGAGGGGCCAAGATCATTTATTAGAAGGCCCATTTATTATTTTTCTCTTCTAGTTAGTAGCAGCCTTTTTTTTTATTAAAATATCCACAACAACCACACGTGTTGCATGTTCGCACGGCCATGCATTTTTCTGTGGCATCAGTTGTTCAAGCAGTTTTTTAGTTGGAAGATGAGGGTGTATGCGACGGAATGTCCTCTGGCCAGACCACCGCACCAGCGGCCGTGATGGCCTTTAAAAAAAATAAAAAATTCATGCGCCATCTTCTACAGTCAAAACGTAGAGATCAGACGGCTCGCCCCGTCAGTCGTGACGAACCAGGGATAAACGCGTGGAGCGGTTTGCTATGTCCCTACAAGTGCACTTGGTCGACCATGGAGACACGAAATCCAAACCGTCCACCTGGCGTATCGTCCTACCCAAACATCATTCTGGCCAAAAATAAGAAGGGATGGCATGTTCATCCGATTAATGGACTGAACTACCCGGATTTAAAATCGGCCAATTTGGACGGAGAGACTGAAAATTTGCAGTTACTTGGCACATGAGAGAGAGAGAGAGAGAGAGAGAGAGAGAGGGTACTAAGCTCGTGTTTTATGTGGGTCCGATCGTTTTCAGCGGATAACCAGCCAAATGCGGAACTTCGTCGGTGGATTCGCGTGACGGGGATCGAGGAAGTGATTTATACAAGGATTATGTACTGGGCATCTTATCTTTGATCTAGGCCGTTCATCAAGAGGCAATAGATATCATCCCTTTCTAGAACCGTTTAAGAAATTTGTTCGTATATTTATGATATATGTTTAACAATTATGATTCGCTACAATGGAGCAGGTAGACCTTCGTTTATAAATTATCTGTGTCAAGGAGGAAGAAAAAAACAACCGAGACATTTGAGGTATGTTGTTTAGACCTCTTTTGATAGTATAATTAAAATCTATTAAAATATTAGGATCATGTTACTGTTTATATTATAACTGATGGTATGAATATAAATTTCTAT
>JAYJMB010045326.1:19681-51627 GCA_036873735.1 Pouteria campechiana
CCATTTCCTCAGCTGTAGGTTGGTTGACAATGCAGGTCAGGATTTTTCAAGTTTCAACACAACATTATTTAATGCACCTTTCTTCCATGGTGGGTGCATCAGATCTGCTTGTAGTTTATGAATAACTATGGTATCCTTCAGCCATTCTTCCAGATACTGCTGCCATTTCCTCAGCTGTAGGTTGGTTGACAATGCAGGTCAGGATTTTTCAAGTTTCAACACAACATTATTTAATGCACTTTTCTTCCATGGTGGGTGCATCAGATCCGCTTGTAGTTTATGAATAACTAGGGAAATCACGCTACCCAAACATCTCTGCTCTAGTCATCACATACCTTCTCATTATCTACAGCATCTGAGCCCATAGCCATTCTTGGAACATAGAAACTGTAGTAGTCACTGAAAATTGCTTGAGAAAGGCAAGGTGCATGCAACAGCTTGCGGTGGATAGAAGCTGCAAAATGCATTAGCTTCTCGACATGCTCGAAAACAACACATAGTCGTCTTAGGTCATCCATGACTTCACCTTTGTCACGCAAATGCTTTCCTGAATAAGGAAACAGCATGTAAGTTTTGCAAATCTGAATTTGAAAGATGGGTAAGGCACAAGTTTGTGATCTCTCCCTTTCTTCTTTCTGAATGGTAGAAAGTCATCCCCGTACACATGTTAATCCGAATATACAGAAAGCAGATTGCACAACTAGCAATGGAAGTGGCAGGGCCAAACACCATATGCAAAGAGAGATCTTAATTGATAATTGTGCCATTGGAAAGCAGGCTCATCAGAGACTAGCTGTTAGCCATTCATTTGATGACCAACAATGGGGACTTTGAATCAAATAATTAGGATTGTTCAGTCTATGCACTCTGAAATGGATTGAATTATCTGAGGATGTACATGTCCGCCAAATTCACATATGGGTGAGTCCACTGCAATGAACACATGAATTGTCCATAAAGGCAATATTTGGTACCTTGCAACGGCTTCAACATGGATGCAATTGTGAGGTAAAGCTGCTCAACCTTTGTTGACATCTGTTTTAAATCACCAAATGATGTCTGATTCAGGGTGTCGACAGCTGCCCTAAAGGCAGTGCAAACCATTTGCTCAAGCAGCTGGTGTGGTCGCAACGTTTCTAGGTAATGGAGCGCCTACACAAAAATGAGGCAATTGAAGGCAATGAGCAGAAGACATAATACGGAAGAAGCAAAAAAAAAAAAATTGCACAGCAACTCAGCATTCTTTTTTCTGTTGAATGGTTATTCATCAAAGCACCAGGAACATCCATAGAATCCCCCAGCAAAGACTACAACTGGGGTCCACGCTTTGACAATTCAGATCTAATCACAGTGGAAGAACTTTTCTCCCATCAAACACCACCTCACAGCAGACTGGCAATGTATTCAGAAGTGAGAAAATGAAGATATGTTGATGAAACTGTCCTAGCTATACAGCATTCAAATAATTCCATAATATGACAGACAGATAACACCAGTATAGATCGGTTAGTGATATATCAAAACACCAAAAGTAAGAAAACATTGTGATAACATTAAACTACATTTTTGGAATTGCTGTGGCATATTATTTTTTAGCAACCACTTCTCAAACGGCACAACAGAATCCAAGTAGCTGACCCCATGTATGTAGAAACAGCTTTTGGTAATGATGATGATGATGATTAAAGCTTGAAATTAACAAGCACAAACATGTCAATGTTCCACTTGGGCCTAAATATTTGTGCATTATCCTGAAGGTGAAATTTACAAGCCACTGAATAGCATAGCTCACTCCACAAAATTATGAGTAATTCTGTATTTCTAGTGCCATTTATTCAGCTAAGAGGTAGAACAGAACAGTAATCATGAATAATATAAAAGAATATTACGTATATGTTCAACAGGATTAAACATGAAGAGAAAAGGTACACTTCTAAAAACAGTAAATACAATATGATATAAGTATTATCCATTACACAAATCATTGATGCATTAACAGTTACATGTCAAGAAAAATAGCTGTAGTCCATAATGAATGTCAAGCGAAAAAATATAAGAATACACCATGAAAAGTACAGAAGCTATATGTTTCTATCGAATAAAGCTAACCCATGTTACACAGTGCAGTGTTGTTAATTAATACCTTTTCTCCTTCTCGGTTTGGATCAAAAAGAGGTTTTTGGTCAGAAACTGGCAGAGGAGGAGAGTGATTCCAAATTTGACGCCATGAATTCCCACCTTCAGACATCCGTTGTGAAAGTCTACCCTGAGGCGGCCACTCAGAATTTTTTCCTTTTATCTCATAATCACCGCATTTATTATTTCCTTCAGCTTCATTCTCCCAGTCACCAGGTGAATGCCAGCGAATAAAATCTTCGAAAATTGCATCTGGGTTCGCAGCTTTGAATGCAGACATGTCTGGTTCAAGAAGGGATCAACGATGGATTTACAACCATGACATACGATCACAAATAAGTCAATGCCTAATGGGAACAGCAAGGCTCTGGCATAAGAAAGCAAGTGCCTAGTGGAAGTATAGATATGAGGCAATGTAAAATCAACTCATTAGACAGAATTGCTATTGTCTGCAAGCACATAGAAACAACAGCATGGTAACAAAATGATTAAGGCTAATATGTCTGTAATTCTCATAGGAGAAAGGATATGATTAATAACTCATCAAGATAAGGATACGAAGACAAATAAAACTTGAATTTTGGCAGGCATAGATGTTCACATTTACCAATTAAAACTGTCAATGTGTAGGGATTGATGGCTATTCATAATCAGACAAAAGCACAGCCTTGTCCACATCCCTGGACTTGGTAACTTGATTATTATTATAACTATGCAGACCGGATATTTACTCATATAAAAAATAAGACATATTGGGTGGTATAATGTGATTTGGAAGCATATGTGAGAATTCATCAGTTATGTCAAATTGCTTGCTTTTACCAAGGAACCAGACCTTCCTACAATAACTTACTACGAATGAGGGCTTCCCAAAGTAGCAAGAGAGCAAGTTACCTGAGGATAGGATATCTTTCTCTAAGTGAGCAGATAAATTCTGCAAAAAAGGAGAAAGGCTTAGCTAGTGACAACAGATATACAAAACATGAAACTAGGCAGCAAATGATCTAGTTGAGAGAGGAGGGAAGAATCATTTTCAAAACACAAAAAAGAACAAATGGGCAGGGAAGAAAGAACAGAAATATAGTGTAATTCAGAGTTGCGAAACCTTCTTCACAGAGAGATCCATTAATAGAGAAACTACTAATTCTTCCGAAATATGATATGTTATGCCATCAAACAAAATATCTTCATGCATACAGACAGTTATCTAATCAATATATTTACCAAATTGTGGCAATAAGCTCATTGTTGGCCAAAATGCAACAATTCAGGCTAACCTTGAAAAATCTACATGTTCTGATGAGACTAGTAAAATGCAAAATACATCTTTTTAAATGCATTGTAGAATATTTATTTGATGATCTAGCTTGAAGAACTAATAGACCTTGCAAACAAGTTCCTGTCACATTGAAACTAGAGATTTGGGGAGAAAAAAGAAATTCTTGAACAGGTCTAATGCACAATGCCCCCAAAGATATTATTGTTTGTGTTAGCCGAGCCTTGAAGGTGTCTGGCCATGCACTTGAAGAGGTGCACACAGTAGGCTTAGCTCATTTAAAAGGAAGGGGGAGACCATGACGCAGACGCTAAGACGCAAGCAAGTGGGGGCAGACACTCACGAGAAGGGCCTGTGCATGGGAGCGAACCAGGAAGGGCATGGCAAGGCAGATCATATGGCTGGATAGGTGATCTAGAGGGCATGTGCATGGGCATGAGTGGAAGCTGGGTGAGCAAGGAAGCTGTTGCTTCAGGTCTGTGCACAAACATGTAGACGTGCTGCAATCTAGACAAGTAGGAGTGGTGGGATGTGCATGGAGGGAGCTGGCTAAGTGCAGGTGAAGACTGTGCTGAAGCCAAGCTTAACTCAAATGGGCAGTTAACTGGAGTATTGTACTAAGAACCAAGTAACAGTCTTGAGCGCCAGTTAGTGTATCATGTAACTGCTAGTGCAGTTGGACCTGTAAGTAGATGACAACTGTCAATTTGGCCTGAGTGAGCCAAGTGCACCATAAATAACAGTAAAGCTGTACTCAGTTTTTGGGGAAGGAATTAAATCTAGTTTCTAGTGCTGGCTGCTGTAGCCTCTGCTAGGGTAATCTAAAAGTGGTTTTAGCTGTTACATTGGCATTTGAACTGCCATTAAATGTTTATGATCAAAGGCCATAATCCAAGTGTGGAGAAGCCATTTTCAATGTCTCAAGAGAGGATTTACGCAATTAAAAAAAAAAGGCTTTTTGAGTATCAAAATCCAAATTCTGTGTCAACATTTGGTTGCAATGCAATTTAAAAGACTCAATTTAATCCATCTTGTACCTTTGTCTCGAAATTACTTCATTAACTACTGTGAGATGTATCTAGGAATCTAAATAGTTTTTTGTGGATGCATCAATTTGGGGACCTTTCTCAAATTCGGGGAAATCTATCTAATTAAGGAAAACCCCCAAATCATGTAATTTATCACAAAACTTTGTCATTTGGTGAATAAAATGCTTTTAGAATAATAGAACTACTAAATAAAATAGATTGTTAACTTATAATTAATTTGGGTTTTGGAAAAATTGGAGTCATTTAGGGAAATCACCAAATGGACTGTTAGGTCCAAAATAATTTAATGAGAAAAATGAATTCATATTTCAATGTCTAATCCAATTCAATTCAGCAATCAATATTAATTTATTCTAGTAATTAATTAATTATTAATTTATCAATAAATTATGAAATTTGTATGATAATTGATAATTTTGTATGACTTTGGATTATGTATTATTCATATATATTTATGTTGATATATACTTCAATTGTATGTATTTGAGTTACAGATAACTTGAGGATTATAAGTCAAATGATTATGCCCAAAATTAACTTAGTGAGATAAATGAATGTTTCAATGTCCAATTCCAATCAATTCCAGTCATATTTGGTATCTTCATGACTTAACATATAATATTGGGTTCAATATTTATTTTTTTTTCCTTCTCTTATATTTGAACTTCTTCTTTTCACTAATGTATACATTTTATATGTATTTCCATTGTTCCTTGTATGTTGGCATTTAAGGTAATGTTTTTGAATAAAAAAGCGTATATGTGTGTATATATAAATATATAATAATTTTTCAAAAAGTTACATTAAAATTTTTCCTTAATTTCTTTCCATTTTTTTATTTTTCTATTTTACCATTAAAGTTCCCAATAAAAACAATAATATCTTTTTTGGGCCACCAATACATCCTTAATTACTGATAAAATGAAAAATGGCTATAATTCAATCATTTATATTCCTAACAATGTTGATAATATGCATGTAATTTTTTTCCTTTACACCCGTTATGTTAATTCCTTTAATGCTAACATATTTTTTTCTCGAGCCAATAAAAACAACATAAAAGTTCTTTTTCTGGCCCCATATTTTCTGTTAGTTACCTAAGTATTAACATAGTTTAGTTTCATCAATCGACGCTCTTGACAAAAATGCAAATTGGTTTTTTATACATTTGTTTCATAACTTAAACCTTTATTTAATCATTCTTTCTCAAAGCTTCACACTATAACTCATATGATTGATCCTAAAATAATTAGCACACTTTTGCGCATATCCCTTTTATTATGATAAGTCAATACAATGTACTTTTCTTCCATTTATTTGGTCTTCGACCTTACAATATTATGAAACAACTTTGATAATCAACTTAAACTGATATTTCTCATGCAGTTTCAAGCCTCAATTGTTATACAGCCCATGCCCATAACCTTTCATATTTTCATTTTTCTTAAAGCCATTTTCACTATAGATAATTTATTTTTAAGTATCTAAAATCTTCATTATCCTTCATATTTGTCAATCCATCAAATCTTCTATACTTTATGATGATTGCCATTTAATAGATCGGCATACCCAATCAAAACTATTTGATCCTTACTTTTAATACATTTAATATATAAACCATTAAATAATAGCATGAAAGATAAAGTAACAATATCATGGAAGAAAACATACTTACAAATGCATTACCAAATGCTTCCATTGCTTGGAGCCTTTCTTCATGCATATCCTCTGTCATGATTGGTGCCTCCTAAACATTGAAAAAGGATCATATAACACAAGTTAGGAAAATATCCAAGAGCATCAAAGAATGATGTATATCCAACCAAAACATGAAAACAAAACCTGAGTATATGGGGCATGCATCCTCTGGTATGACTTCAGAAGCATCAAGGATCCCACAGTGCCTGCTGATCCCCTTCTATCTTGATTTGATTGTTGTAGACCTGATGGTAATGCATTATCAGGAACTGTATTGGACCTTGCTTGAGTGAAGTTGGAACCATGATAAATGTCTGATCTTGAAGAGCTGTAATAAACAAAAAATAAATAAATTAGAGTTTTGTATTTTTTCATATTTCTTATTTCTTTTTCTTTTTCTTTTTTTTTTAACTAAAAGATGAAGTTTCAAATTAAAAGCAAAATTTTATAGGACAATTATAAGATCAACTGTACTTTATAGCGTGAAATATTGGGCAGTCGAAATAATAACATATTCGTAAGATAAGTATAGATAAAATGAGAATATTGAGGTAGATATGTGCCAAAACTGAAAAGGATAAATTATAAATAAATAAATAAACTATGAGATAACTTCAAAGAAGAATTAAGAAAAAATAAAATAAGAGAAACACTTATGATGGGACATCCACCTAGACAAACCTTAAAGTAACTTCAAGCTGCATTCACCTAGACAAAAATCGCCATATCTATGATGGGACATCAACTTTTTTAAACAATTCCAAAATAGACATTAACTTTTTTTGTAACTTCCCTAAACAGTAGACAAGTTTTCTTTTCTGCTTCTAAACAGCCAAAATGGAGTAGCTGTTTGATAAGTGCATTATTTTTTTCTGAAGGATGATTTGCATATTGCCCCTCATGTTTAGCAAAATGGCATATTAATTCTCATAAATTTGAAAATGGCATATTAGCCTCCATAAGTTTGCAAAATGCACATATATGCTCTTTCTATTAATGAATGTCAATAGAGAAATGTTTTCCCTCTAAACTCACTTTTGGATGAATATGCAAATTTTACAAACTTATGCAAATTTTAATTAAAATAATGTGAAATACATTTTAAATAATTTCAAATCAGCCTTTGGACAGTTTGGATATATGTCAGATTATAAGAAGATTTTCCTCCCTCTTTTCCAACCCCCTTTCCCCTATCATTTAATGTACATCACGTTTTAACTATCTTAATTACTTCCAACAATCCAACTTTTCCTTATTATTACTAATATTTTAAATCATCAATACTATCTTTCTTAATCATAATCTAGTTGGTGCAAACAACATTATATTATAATGGAAGCTGAATAGTAGATCTCAATTTTATAAGTAAAAATTTGCGCCTTACATACTTTTTCAACATGAGATCCACAATGAAAAATGCATGGAGTTCTGTGTTTTATGCAATGACAGGTAACCAAATGATATAAAACCTGTAAAAGACTTCCAAACCATTTTATTCTAACCAAAAGAATTTCCTAAATCCTACAATGCATACATTCAGAACAAGTTAGTGCATGATGAGTAAAATATGGTTCTCTATTTCTTGAACAAAGAAAATAATGGAAACCCAACTTGCATAATTCACCTGCCACATCTCTCATCATGCTCCTCAGTAGGTGTTCTTGTCACAGAACCTTCAACTTGAATTCCTCCCTGCCATTACAAAATAAAGGGATTATTCTTTATGAGCCTGTTTGGTAATCAGTAGAAGGGAAGGAAATCCTTTTTCCTCTTTTTCCCACCCTTTTGATTGATTTAACATTTATCTAACCCCAACAATGCTACTTTTTCTTCATAATTACATATATTTTCAATCATCACGCCGTGTCTTTTCATCCTAAAAGCCTATCTATTTTATTTTTTTTATTGTATTTTTCATCATCACCCCTTATCTTATAACATCAATTCCTTCCATCTCCTCCCTTTTCACCACATTCCACTTTCTGTGCCCCTTTTCCGAGCAGGCCCTACATTTATAGCGAGCGGTGATGTGCACGTGTGCATCTAAAATATGCTAAAAAATTAGATATGCATGAAAATGAAACTAGAAGGGCCTAGATATGTGTTACATGGCATCTGATCATCCAGTAGGATTGCCCTCCACTGAACCCTTAAAGCCCACGCCAAAACCGTTAGTTGGAGGTGTGACTTTAACTATAACCACTACGAGAGAATTGCCCCATCAATATTGGTCTGGTTGATAATGTGATG
This sequence comes from Pouteria campechiana, assembly GCA_036873735.1. NCBI lineage: Eukaryota > Viridiplantae > Streptophyta > Magnoliopsida > Ericales > Sapotaceae > Pouteria > Pouteria campechiana. Next base: position 28,091 of record JAYJMB010045326.1, read on the forward strand.
ATATGCCTCTAGAGACTTAAATGATCCTTGTACAATCAAATTTGAGGATTGAAATGATGGATATAAGGCCAGATATGATGCATTTAGCAGAAGATCCAGTCAAGGAACAGCATGTCCATTCATACGATGTTAAACTGAACAAAGGACTGAGAGAAGGATCAAGGATGAGAACAGGGCCACATATCATTTGGAGTCTTTGGCCTACCACTAACCCAAGGATCATGTCCTCACTTAAACCATAGGTGATCAAGGTATTCCACAAATCCTCATTACATTACCCGCTGCCCTTTTTGACTGTCCTCCTCCCCTTTTAGAGCCTACAACAAGAAACTTCTCTTCATTGGGCAGTTCTTTTCACTGGAGTTACTCTTAAGTTCCCAGCCCCTACAATAAGTTTACTTTTTTTTTTTTTTTTTATCTTAGCATTACTCCATCCTAGCATACAAAAAAATTTCATCACCTTCATTTAGACATACTTCACACAAATGCTTTTGAGCATGTACATATTCAGACAGGGAACACAAGTAACATTCACAGAATTATCAATCTAGGCAGTCTACTTTTCATACCACAAGACAATCAACTATGGAGAAAACTAACCCAATTTGCCCATCTGGAAGGCCATGCCATACAATACATTGTTAGGGTCCATAAAGTGGAGCCCATGACCAACAAAGAAGAGTGGATCTAGCTAGGGGTGCAACTCAGGCTCATGAAACTTGGGTTCTCCTCAACCCTAACCCTAACCCTATTTGTAAAACTTCAACCCTAACCCTATTGTTTAAAATTGGGCTCAGGTCGAGTTTCAAGTTGAAATTCGGATTGATGAAAATCAGGTGCTCTCTCTCTGTAGGTAAATGTTTTGATCCATCTTTTTATTTCAAAATCACAATTGATGTTTCGATCCATCATGATTTCAAAATCAGAAGATCATCCACTTTGCTTCCATTTCAATGAATAATTACCTGCCATTCTCTACTGTTTTAACTGCTCATGCTCCTGCTCCTATTGTAATTATAATTAAGGCATGGCTAGTCATTGGAACATCGTTCAGTCTAAGTTATCTGGAACAATCAAGCTCATGTACATGACGCATTCACGCCTGCCAAAGCTTAATTTTGTGACATGCTATATGTAAGTACATACAATCTATTAATTCCTTTCTTTTGTATGCAAATATTGGACAACCTCCATTCTTATCTATTTTCAATTCAAATTTAAATGTTTATTTATTATTTTTTATGACTTGCTAGGGAGTATTATATTTTAAGAGTCCCATAACTTATTTAATGATGAGAGTGTTTGCAATATAATCAAGGTAGGACCAGGCATTGGAATATCGTTTAATTTTAGTCATCCAAGGCAAGCAATGCAAATGATGCGCTCATGCCAAAACTTTTGAGTCTAGATCCAATAGCTCCACTTTTATTCTTTGGTTGGACAATAGCAAGGGTAAGATGGGAAGTTGATGTGTGAGTATAACAACTTCCATTGTGAGTATGAATTGTAGTTTCTTTATATTGTACTCAACATAAATATTATATATATATATATTTATAAAATATTTATGTTGAAATCGGGTTTGGGTTGACCCCAACCCAAGTTGGACAGATTTTAAATCAGGTTTGAGTTGAACCGGACCCAAGTTGCACCCCTAGATCTAGCTCATCGTGGTATGTCCAACTCTATTGCCAACATAGAAAATAACGGACAAATGCTGATAAAATGAAACCCATGGCCAACACAGAAGTGGATCAGATCGTGGTATGTCCAACTCCAAAATTCAGAAGTTCTCCCTCTTCACCATGGTCAACATAGAAAGGAAGGGAGTGCCAGTGGCATTACAGATGAATTTAAGGGGTAACCTGAGAAATGAATAGAATTAGTAGATCATTTAATCCCCAATCCTTTTGTATCCTTCTTCAATGCAAGCAAAAAATGAGAGTATGCACATTGAAACAAAAAAACAAAGGGACACTAGTACTACCTCACTATCAATCAGATCAAAACTTTCAGTTTCAATGCTGTCATGGAATTCTTCATCCACTAAACCCTTCTTCTCAATGCATAATGCAAGCTGCAAGAAAAGATTAATGTGTGAACAGCAAATAATACAAAACTTTATTGGAATGTACCAGTCCAACTAATCTCACAAACAACAGCAGCATAAGTTTTTATATTTCGTATATGCAAAACGTCTGTCATTATATGGGGAATCTGAACTTGGTGACAAACAGCAACTAGTAGTCATGCACAGAATCATCTAGCTAATGCATACCAATTGGAAAATATACATGTATCCATGACCTCAATGAGGAAAAGTGATCACCAGAACTAAGTACACAATGTGTGACTGTCAACTAAATTTCACCTCATCGACATGATAAGAAACTCACAATCTATTCAAACTTCCAATAATTTCATTTTAATAAAAATTGATTCAAAGAACAAAGGACTGGGAGTTTGTGCTCATTGCCAAGCCAAACTTTTAAAAGGAGAGCATCAAGTTTGGAGATGACGTTAAATTTTTCTAAATTACTGTTGACGAGAACAACAAAATATTGACAGAGATGAGTCCAAGTTAGTTGGCATGTGGTTTAGATGATGATAATGGTGATGGCAATGATAAAAGTTTTCTAACACATTAGAGAAATCAGCAAAGAGTAACAACACAGGTAGACATTCTCAGAAACCAAGCATGTTGGACTTTGGAGCAGTTGGGAGAATACTCATGGTTTGACATTTAATGATTCAACCAAAATAAAAAACTAAACTATCAAGCTCAAAAGAAAATACAAAACAAGGGATAAATATCAGAAAATTACCATTTGCAACTTTTGGTGTATTAGACATGTGGATAGATCAATATTGGCTTTTGCTAATATTCTCGGTAATGGTTGTGATTCCTCCCAACACCAACGAACTTCTCGCACAAATTCTATCCAGAGAGTGGCTATTGCTGATTATCAAATAAAAAGAAATTGAATGACAAGTCAGCAAACAGTTTAGCATGGTTTTATTTTCAAAGATGTAAATGCTGTACCATAAAGTAAAAACAAAATAGCGTAAATGATTGAGAAAGATACTGTTGAAAATATAGGTAATAATAGAGAAAAAGTGGAGATGATGGATGTAGTTTGGGTAGTGAAATATCACATCACATCACATTAAAAGATAGGGGGAAAAGGATGGTACATATATCCAAATGGACCCTTCTTTTGTGTGATGTGATCAAAATAGCACATGGCCATTGGATATATGGAGTTAAATAGATTAAAAAACAAACAAAATAACTATTGAAACAAGCAATTTGATCCACGAATACCTCGTATATTGCAATTTCCGAACCAAAGAGAGTGCAAGCAAAATTGAGCAAAAATTGATTCCAAAGGTGCGCCTTTGATTAAACGAGAATTCTTATGATCATCCTTTCTATAGTGGGAAATTTTTTTTCCTGTAACAAGAAAAATATTTTTTTAATTATTGTAGTAACACATAAATGTAAAGTGGAATAAATAGTGGCGCATGATATGCAAATCATAATCAACTTTCTAGCAATCTGAGCTACATACACCATGAAAGAAAATCTGCCATTGTTGTTTACAGCTGACCTGGAACTGCAGTAATATAGCTGTTATCATATAGTCAAGCTCGGCAAGTGGTTTGATGTTTGAACAAGAAATTGGAACAGATATAATGCTTACAACCTAAAATTTTAAAGCCATGTGGACTACAATGGAGCAGATGAAATGCAATTTTAGCAAAAAAACAAACCAAGAATTGGCATGTGTTTGGATTCAATACACATGTGTATTAGGGTATGTAGTTGCACTACATACCTTCTATTACGCTACACTTTACCCTCTATTACACTACACTTGGCTATCTGCTATCCAACCAAACAAGGTATTTCCAATACATAACCACACTCTTTTCTTTCCAATCATTATCCCTGCTTTTCAATCATTACTTCTTCCTTTCAATCATTTATTCCTATAGATTCTCTACTTTTTAATCATTCACTCCTATTCTTTAATACACACCCAAATACACACCATTCATCATGATATTTTGTCTTATCTGCAACACACTATACACATCTAATACACACCCTAATACACTTGTAAACTGAATCCAAAATCCAGGCACACCCCAAAATCAGCCAATCAACAGCTGACTATTTTGACATGACCTCAATGATTAAAGTGTCATGATATATGACTGTGGTTTATTCAATGGGAGCTGGATACACTATCAGCAATATGATCCTGGGCTCTTAAGAACAGTCTGTCCTGATTGAAACTGAAGAGTGAGTCTTTAAAGAATAGCAACATGATCACCCATGCATTATGTGCCAAAATATTGGGCAGTCAGGAAACATCTTCAATGGATATCCATAACTAGAATGAGGATGTTGAGATGGATGAGGGGAAGCTGGTGAGACCGTGAGACAAGGATCAAACTGAAAAACAAAAGCATTTGATGAAAATTGGTGGCACCAAGAGGCACTTAGTAAAAAGTAAAAACAAAGGAAAGTTGATCAGATAATTTGGCTATTTTAGGAAATTGGAATGAAACATGAAAGGAAGCAGGCTAAGGAGGTAATAAAAGAAATTGTCACATGAGATATATCTGAGGTAATATCCATGGAGTAGTGGTGGAACAATTTCATGTAACCAATCTGATTTAGAAACTTAGGATGAGACCCAGAAAACATGAAAATTATGATGATGGCAATAATATTTCCATAATCAAGTTTCACATAAACTGCACCAGAAAAAAAAATTAAGCTGTAATCAGAAACATAAGCTGTATTGATTGCTTGAACAACATTATGAAAGCACTTGAAGCTTACTATGCATAGAATATGATAATAAGGTGTATGCAAACATTTTTGGCATCAAGTAATGCATGGTAATGGCAGCCTCTTTTATTTTCTTTAGTAACAGAGGTAGACAGTCAAAGATTAGAAATGTATGAAACACTTTTAGCATCTTATTTATTATTGTAGCAAGACAAGCAGAAACACACAAATGGCATCGGATATTAGTAAGGATTTAATTGTGTCTATTGACATACTTTCCCCATGAATACAATGTATATTTGACGATATCAAGAGTCAATTAGTAACCAGCAAATGAAGCCTCTATATTATAAAGTGGAATGTCCACTAACAATTGACAAGAATGGAAAGCTCAGCATCAACAACTAGAAGCAGCAAACCTCAGAGAAACCACCATGAAAATAATGCCAGGGACAGGAATACCTTCTTGAAAAAGGTCTTTGAGAACACGGTCTAGAACTGTTGGAGGAGGAATTGCCGCAGAAGATTTTAAGTTATCAGAACTTGGGGTCTCAACTGCCTTGTGAAAAGTAAAGAATCAAGAGAATAGCTTAAAATCCATATTTGGCACACCATGAACACTAGGGCAAGTACAAACAGGTGTGAAGATTTCAAACCTGATAAAAAATCTTCCATAAATTGGGCCTCAAAGGATATATCCAGTCCATTTACTAGAAAACGCAATTGTGAAGCAAATCCAATAATATCTCCTTTTGACACATCCCTAAACACACACAAGAAAAAAGAAAAAAATTCCATGTGTGCTAAGTAATAATCCAACATGATGTTCTATTGGAAACCATCATGCTGCATTACATGTTTGCATGGAAGTTAAAAGCCTCAGCAAAATAAGAATGTGGATGTCAAAGATCTTTCATGCTTGTGGAAGTTTATAACTGTAAATTGCAAAATTAATCAGTCGCATCATAGCCAGTGTTTACAGCTTCCATTTCAATGATATTTCAAAGCCTTGATGAAGGGAAACTTCAGAAATATTGGAAGAAATACATATAGAAGATACAAACACAATGTCAGAATTTGTATTTAAGCTCAAGAAGTTGATAGATAAAGGATTACACTAACAGAAGTCAAGACCTAAGTGAAAAACAAAGACCATACACCTCATCAATCCAAACGCCTCCTTGAATGCCATTTAAAAAAAAATACTGATTTGATTCAAAATAGATTAATATCCATGATCTAATCATCATTCCTGAAAAGATATTACAAAAGAATTTGGAAAGAAAATTACATTTTTTATCTTAACATTTATTTCATTTTCACAAGGACTTCAAACTTAATACAACCAATTTCAATTTCTCCCTAGCCTTTCAGTTTTAAGTCAAAGAAAATACTTGCACCAAAGAACAGACTTTACAGAAGGTTGGTTTACTTCAAAAACAAGATCCCCAAACGGTTTAAAAAATTTATCCTTTCCTCTATTCTCGCAGGAATTTCATGTTCGTTCAGTTAAGAGTGAACTATCTCCCCCAAGTTTTATTTCTTTCTTGCTATCATGTGTTTTTTTTTCATTTTTAGTTCAATATTAGTTCAATAAGTATCATATGGACCAAGGCTCATTCAAACGTTAATTCAAAGATATTCGTGTCACCCACTAGTACATCAAAGCAGTGACACCTTTCATTTGAGCAAAAAAATCCATTTCCCCAACCAGTTGTACACTAGAAATCACTCAGGCATACAAGTTTTGGAAGATTGTTTGTTTCTATGTTTTGAGATTATTTCATATTTCCACACATATTTAAAGAATCTATGTTTATGATTTCAAGATTTTTTCTATTGTTACAAAGATTTGACGCTAGTCATTTTTGAGTGCAAAAAAATTTGAATTTAGAAAGAAAAAAGCCATAAAAATGGTGAGATAGGGGATGGAAACCAGATCCCCAGAAAAGTTCAAAAGGAAAAGCTTTTTTATATATTTTTTAAAATTTTTCCTTTGTGAGGAAAGTTCTAATTCATTGACAACTCAAAACCAATATGTCATTGAAATTTCAGCTGATAACCAAAGAACACTTATAATATGTAAACATTGATTTACATTAATATTATTGATATGGTAAACATTGATTATACATTCTAGTGAAATTATAATTAAAGTTTAAAGATTACTAGCCTTACTCTAACAATGAAGTGCCACATTTCTTCACAAGATCCATGCATATGCAACTACACATTATCAATCTCCATCAACCGTTTTTAAGAGCCATGTTGACATCCAACAGAAAAATACAAGCTGACACTGACAATGAGATCTTCATGCATTACAAAAATGATCTGTAAGTCTACATATATATATAATAATTTATTGCAGAACATTTTTCAGCATGTATCGATTTTCAAAAATTTTATTCATGATATGCCTGGATTCTTTCCAGCTAAACAAGTTTATGATGCACAAACAAACATATTATGCACCCCTTTTGTTCTTTTTTTTCCTTGTTTAAGAAAGTTATATCTTTTGGCATCTTCTTTAGCTTGATTAAGGGTTGAGACTTTACATACTTTTCCTAGGGGTGCAAATCGGGGAAGGTTGACCTGAACCCGAGCTTGGACCCTGTTTGGCACCAGGTTGGGACAGCCCCTTTGGCTGTGCAAGGTGAGTCAGGTTATAATTTTTGACCCAGATTGCAAATTGGGTCGGGACAGGTTAGCAATGTTAAAAAACCTACCCCAGCCGACCCGCAGGATATTAATAAATATTTAAAAAATATAAAACCCTACCCCATCCCCAAATACTCTACCCCAATACCGACAAGCCCTAAATCTGACTCCATCGCATTTGTTGACTGCCTAACCCCATCACGTTCGTTGACTACCCAACCTCCTGCAATCATCCCAGCTTCACCCTCCGCTCGTCTCCATTGCCACCTGCAAATGTTGACATTTTCATCATCTATCCCATTTTGAGACTTAAGTTGCTATGTCTGAGTCATCCAACCATCAAGCTACGCCATCCGACGATTGAGTTTTTGTGCTTCATCTCCATTGTCTTCGTTTGAAGTGTCACTATGCTTTGTCTCCATTGTCTTCATCTAAGGTATACAATGGCTAAATAACCAATCAATCATTATCTCCTTCCATACTTTCCTAATAAAATATTCCTCTTTGAGGTTGTCTTCATTTATTGCCCACCATCCTTTCCTTTCATTTGTCTTTTTGCTTGTTGGCATGTGTCATGAGAGGCATCCATGGTTTTATTATATTACATATGATATGCTATGATGTCCAAGGGTTGAGTTGGAGGGAAAACATGGAATGATGGGCACGTCATGGGAGAGCATCGGATGGTCCATGCGCCCTTCTGTTGTGTTGTTGCCACATTGCTGGAAGGAAATAGAAAAATTATGCTGGAAAATTCATTTTCTTTTGTTCCTTGAGGTTGTTGATGCCCTCCATGTTAATGCATTAACTGGAGAACATTGCAACCTCTATTTCCACTTTTCCACCATCCACAATCTCCTTATTCTGGAATTATTTTACCTCAGTTGACCAATCAATGAAACTATCAAAGCATGAGCAGTTCTAAAATTTTGAGATTTTTATTTTGCCCTAATTTTCTGTATGGCATTCTAACCTTCGAAAATGCACTCAGAGTGCTGTGTTGCTTATATAGGTTGCAGTATTAAATTTATAAGCACAGTCATAATATGAATTTAACAAAGTATCACATTAGACAGAAAATTGGAAAAGATACCAAGCTATCAACCCAAATTTAACCTGCAAACTAAAGGGTAAGGTTAGAATTGGGATGACCACAACCTGATTTGCACCCTTATTTTCCCCCCTCCTGTCCCCAGCTGTATGCTCAATACTTGATATGTTTCTACACGAATTTCCCCATCCTACCCTTTTCCAAGAGTTTTCATATGCATCCAAAACAAAACTTAATATTGGTTAGACAGCTACATTACAAAGGAGCCCATCTGGATTAACACTCTGATGCTAATGGTGATTACCAAAGAAAAACAGAAGAGAAAGAAAGAATAGCAAAAATAAGGTAATGAGCTGAAATAAGCCAAAACAAAACAGAAATTTGTAAAAATTAGTTCTAGACATGGACAATGCTAAGGAGTCAATCTCCATTAACACTCTCATACTGATGGTAATTCTCGAAGATGGAAAAAAAAGGAAAAATTAAAAAAATGAAAGAATGAAGTAACAAGAAAAGGAATATAATGTGCTGGAATCCAGCGAAAACAAAACAAGAAACATGGAACCTACTACTCGTACAGGTCAATGAGACCATTCTAATCATTAAGAGTAACAAGCTGGTCATATCACCCTAATCATTGGGAGAAGAAGCCCGCAATCTTTTGCCTTAACCAATGAATGAACAATGGGAAGCTGGGCTGCACATTTCCCATAATAGCTTCATCTTGACTGTGTCTGATAACATCAGCAACCAGAAAATGGCTACACCTACATTGTGCCACTCAGAAACTGTTTCCATGCAATATACATAACTTTGTCGTAAACATGAACAATAATATCCACTTAAAATGATGGTACCAATTGAGAATGAAGTTTTGAAGATTCCCAGAGATTAGATTGTAGTGTGTGACAGATATACAAGGAATAGAAAAGGATAAGATGTATAGGTGCAAATGATGTAGGAGAGAGAAGTGATATCAATCAAAAAGTGAATAAAAATGAAATAGGTATGCAGTAGGTCCTTTAGTTGGAAGGATAGCAAGTAATGATTGAAAATATAGATAATAATGAGAAAAAAGTAGAGATGCTGGGAGTAAATAAGAGTAGTTAAAAGTCACAGCAGAAAAAGTTGAGGGATAAGAGTATATCTTATCCTCCCCCTTATGCTTGTTAACGAACGTCTTCTTAATGTTTACCTTATTTGATTTGAGGACATAATATTTACAAAATGTAAAAAGGGGTGTAAAAACTGCATCCCCTTTTATGCCTATCCAAACAAGCCCTAAGGACAGTAAATAACACAATGCTTACAGACTTTAAATTTCACCCTTACTGATTTGGAGACAAATTTGGAAGAAGAAGCCACTTCTCAGCTTCATGTGATGAAGTGTTCTCCAGTTCAGCCATTTCCAGTGAACTTTCAACAACCTTGTTTGTCCATATGCTTGTCAACTCAAAACCTGAAGAGCATAAATTACAGATGAAAAGATTTAGATACCCAGCTGTTTCTGTCCAATAAATCACACAAAGCAGTTCCCACTAAGCTTGAATGACTTGACATGGGTATTTAACCTTTAAAATGCTATAGATCCATGCATGTGAATATCAAGCTGTTCTACAGAAAGGGAGCAAAATCATATTCTAGAAGAAACAAGAATTATGAGACAACCTGCAAAATTAAACAAGAATTAAGAGACTACCTACGAATGCCCAGCTTAACTAAATCAGGTCATCAATCAAATTCATTTACCTTTAGTTGGATATGGACGTAAAGAATCAGCCATAGATCCCTTATTCAAGGTGCAACTGCTCCTCCAAATAGGCCATGAACTCAAAGTTACATAACCACTAAAAAATGTAATTCCAAAACAAGAACAGTAAAATTGTAGCAAAATGCATTATTACAAGCAAGATCAAAGAGACCCGTGCTTGATGATTGTATGGTTCTGAGGATGATATGGCAGGTAGGTCAACAGATGTCATCCAGCTCCAAACGTATAGGTTATCAATAGAAAAATATAAGCCACTAGAGTAACCATCATTGTTGCCTTGAGTTACCATTATCATTGCCTGAATCCCATCCCAAATAACAAAAGTCAGCTATATGAATCATGTGTCACTAGAGTAACCATCGTCGTTGCCTCAAGTCACCATTATCTTTGCCCGCATCTCATCCCAAACAATAAAGATCAGCTATATGAATCATGCTCCACCATTCCATTCTATCTATTTTCAGTCTACTCCATTAACCATTTTCATTTGTTCCTTGACTTCAGCCTCTTTCAATTCTTCAACTTCCACCAACTCAAGTCTTTCCAAAACAGCACATGGCAAACCAATCTAATATGCTTTCTTTCATCCTATTGGCTATCAAACTAAAGTTACAAGTTTCCACTAAAGCATCCATATCTAGTACTCTCCTTTCTCATCTGCCGCACACCTATCTAAACACCATTATTTAGTCAATTTCCATCTTACAAGCATAGTGTTCCTTCACTGCCCAACATTCTGCAGTATAAAGCATTGCTGCTCTTATTGCTATTTCATTTTTTAAAAAACTGGTTCTTGATAATTACACTTTACACCAAACAATCACCTCCATTTCTCTCCAGCCAGCTTTAGTATATAAGCAAAAAAAAAACCTAAAGTGCAGGATGCTTGCAACTAGGTATAAATACATGTTTTAACTTACACTTGTAAGACCTTCTCTCACTTCTATGGGCTATATATATATATATATATCTAAAACAGATACTAGCCTGCTCCTCCAAATTTATTGCTGCTTCAGTTCATGCTTCATTCAACTATGAAACATTTGTCAATTTCTTGACTTTAGTGATTTATCAACACAAGATTCAACAAATTGACATTCTATGCTACTTATTGATTAGTTACTGTTTTTCCATAACATATTTTTTGGGCTCCTTACTATGGAAACTGATAATGCAATGGTACTTCTTGTAATAACTTACATTGTAACTTTTTAACTTTGTCCTTATGAAGATTTCATCTTATTATCGATGTGCCCTCCATTCAGCAATAAAACCATGTATAGAACTATTAGCAACACTGCCAACAATCACTACAAGTTCCTAATCTCAAATTGTTGATGTGAAAAGAAACTGTAAGCACAAATTCAAGGTGTGCATTAGCCACCAAAAGCTACACAAGGGAGATAAAACAGTATCAGACTGAGCTTAACCTGGTAGAACCTAAAGCAGAGAGATCACTGTCATTTAGAATGTGGTGGGAAGAGAACAAATCTAAACCAGATCAAACAAAGAAGATGATAATAGACAGTTTTGGTTATATTTATAAATTTGCAAAAGGAGTGCTCAGGAAAACTACATTTGGAGAGAGATAGGGTAACACAGCTGTTCCTGGAAAAGATACAAGGGTCATTAGTGAGTAAGGGTCCTACTAGGTCTATAAAATGAAAATGGATACAGATTGAGAAAAGCTTGATGATATAAGATGTTGCTGGAATGAAAGGAAAGAAGTAATGTGAGATGTTTTGTACATGAAATATTCAAATTGAGGGTTCAAGCAAAGAGATAGCCTTGTAGGCAGGTTAAGAGAGTAAGGGTCTTCACCAAAGTTCATCATCACCTAAGCATTGACTTAAAATTAAATAGGGTCAACAGCACAAATCATAATCTCCCATTCCACTCTGTTGGGGGCAAACAATGCACATACAGAAGAAAATTTTACCTACCCCAATAACCATACTTTTTACTAATTATAACCTATATTTCCAATCACCACCCCTATTCTTCTATCTAAAAAGCCTATCTGTTTTATTTTTATTCATTTTATTTTCATTCATTACTCCCTATCCTATTACATCATTTTCTTCCTCTACTCTCCTTTTCTAGATTTGACCCTTTCCTCCTCTTTTCCTCATTCCCAAACAAACCAAGTAGAAAAAAATTAATCTATGCAGCATAAATGAGTTTAAATATACATTAAATGAATAATTAATAAACTGATATTGCTAACATATTCCTCAACTTCTATGCTTTGAACAATATTTTGGACTACGGATATTACACAGGATAGTATGCCAGTATATGAAGCACCTTGATCTTGTATACCCAATGTGACAAGAAGATATATTGTACAATGAATATCAAAAGGTATTGTTGATATTATGAACACTCTCTAAGATAGCTATAACTATATATAATTTCTATAATTAATTTTAAAATGAACAAGAAATGTTGTGGAATCCATGGATCCTATCTTCAGTTTCATTATCCCAACATTTGCTACCACAGGAAAATCTCTAATAGCGGAACAACACAAGATAATTGAGGTAAATGTTTTAATTTCAAAGATTAACAACATTGACACAGATGCATGACAAGTTACAAGTATGCTTGAATTGTGGTAATTGTTTTTAATTTCAAGGAGAAATAATCGTGACACATGCATGCAGAGTTTCAGGTAAACTAGATATTGTGTGTAATAAACAGAAGGAAAGATATCAAAACAAACTCAGAAACACAAAAAGCTAGCTTAGAATGAATCAATAAGGGAAGACACCTGTATGACACGACAGAAAAAATGCTATTCTCAGAATCCCATGAGGAAAAGAAAATTACCTTTTATGGGGTCTTCTGCAGAGTACCACTCTGTCCAAGGACAATCATCATCCCACTGTGTTTTGCTCCGTGTTTCATCTTCCAGATTTTCACCAGATTCTGCAACTCCAGATTCCCCTTTTTGTATGTCATCATCATCATTATGAGGAGGTGTTCTATAGGTGAGCTTCATTGTAAAGTGGACCTTAAAGAAACTCATCGAAAAATCTCCTGTAGAGAAGGCCTGCAATGTGAATAAAAAAAAAAAAAGTATTAGAACTAGAAAGGCAAATTTAAAAGTACTCATCACATATAATCAAATCATGAAGGACGTGATCTGCTCAAAATCACAACAACCCTAATCAAAAATTAATTTACATCAGACATTTCTCATATCACATTCCCAAAGTAAGGAATAAATACACAAAATGAGGAGTTAGCCCTGTCTATGTGCTGCTTTCTTCAAAAAGAAAGTCTCACAGGGACAATGATGCAATAATCTAGAAAATGAACAAAGAGAAATACTGACATTAGCTTGAAAACAATTGCAGGAGCTATAGTTAACAGAACTCACAAATTTAGAGACAAACAACTCATACAGTCCTTCCAAATGCATGAGTCTTATTGGAACCTGGCTACCGATACGATCTGCCTCGAACCTTCTTGTAAAAACTGTTCCCATATTCTGTATCCCTATGTATGATTTTCGTGAGGGATCATGCACTGGAACAAATGCCGGCCAGACACTATGAAACAAATGTCCAAGAAAACCAGGATGGATCAGATGCCATTCATTTCTCAAAATAAAATTAACACATAAAATTAGACATACTCTTTAGATCATAATCTATGTATACATCCTGTTGATGCTTATATGCATTAGGAAAAATTTATCATATGTTTTCACATACACGGTCCCGAAAACATCACTATATTCACTTTGATTCAATAAGTCATGAGTAAAAAATTGGAAGGATGGAATTTCCAACAAGAGAAAAGAAACTATGCAAGGAGAACTTCTGTTTACATTGTTTTTATATTTCCTTCTCTTTTACACTCTAATTTACACCCCACCAAACAGGCCTTCAAAGAATTCGAGCACATTCACATAAGCATGGGAAAGTTATAGTTACCTGCTGCAATTGGATAAAGCAATTGCAACTGCACTAAGAAGCTTGCTGGCTTCAGGAGCATCAAGGATAACACCACTGGCACTCAAAGGTGCAATCACCTAGCAGTGCAAAGTAGAATTCAAATAATGAGCAACTAGATAATAATTTTGATTAGAGTAAATTTTTCTCCATTAAGTGTGAAAACACAGCATTGTTAAAATAGAACATAAATGCTGCATGTTAACACATTTACAAACAAAAATGGATGAAACAGAAGCAGCCACAGATATAGTATAATGACATAAGAATAAGAAAGACTTGAGTTCCATCTTGCCATAAAAATATCTACAACCAGAATAATAACTTACCTGAATTAATAGCAAAAATCGTTTAGTTACCACTTAGCTGCTTCATGATTAAAATAATTAATTTTTGATCCCAAACTGACCACATAGATTATGGTTAGCACATCTAGAACAGAACTATGTTCACTTTATTCTGATATCACCAGCATAGCTCCTCACATATCTTTTAGCAAGGTGACAACAAGACATTTACAAGTAACCATTATTACCTCTATGATACATCAATAAGTAGTTGATTTTACTCAATCCATTGTTTAAGCTAATTTATGATTTGAAGCATTTTTGTTATTTTTAAAATTTTATTTCAAATAATTTTAAAGCCAACTAAGTTTTTCTAAATAATATTTATTTTATCTAACCTTTTGAAAATTCTTGTAAAAGACTTATAATCATTGCATCTTTTTTCATATTGTATGTATGTATTTATGTATGTATGTATATATATATGTATATATATCTATTCATGTATTGATATTTATATTCATGTATTGATGTTTATCCCTTTTTCCATATTTTAAACATATATTCATGTATTTATTAACATCAATTAATTTTTTATTCAATAATTAAGATTTTCTAAATAATACTTATAATTTTACCATTTTTCTAATATGTTATAATCTTTTGTTGACAATATTATTAGGTGATATTAGCAATATAGCTCTCTGATCATCAGTTTTATCTCTATCTTCAAATGCGATAACTCTCTAGATAGAAATAAGGTAAATGCTAGATCAAAACAGAAACAAAGTAAGCACAACAAGTAATCAACACCATATCATGAATCATGGCAGATTTTAAGGCCTGTTTGGATAAGTGTAATAGAGAGTATAATGAGACGTGTAGCATAAAAGCAAACACAATATAGAAAAGATGAAATAAAATCATGAATGTAGGCAGAAAAGCGTGTAATGTTTGGTATGGAAAATGTAAAGTAATGATATAAAAAAAGTAAGATAATGAGCAGAAGGATATTAATAGAAAAGATAGGAATAATGATTAAAAAGTATATGTAACGATGGAAAAGAAAAGGATATAAATGTAACATTTACCTAGTTTGGTTTAAAAACGTAGTACCTAAAAGCAGCAAAATTGGATTAAAAAGGGGATATAATGACTATGCCCACTTCTACACACATCCAAACAGGCCCCTAGTTCAACAAATTGTCCAAATAAATTTGTGATGATTAATAAATGAGTGCAACACCTTAGCAGATTGATTTACTACTTGTGAGAAATTTCATGAATTTTTTAAACATCTCTTACCATCGCCCAGAGCTAAATTTAAGAATTTCATTGTTTTCTCAAAATTTTGCTGGTGTATCTTTGACCAGCAATATGATTATACGATGTTTGTGATACATTCCTCCTTATACATTGATATATTCATATCCTAAGCTACCAACATATTATGCAACACTGATTTTCTGAGCTTGGGTTGACTAACAAAGATATCCAGTTGTCACCAAAATTTAATAACAAATATGGATTCTCTTCTCTTTCCTTTCCTCTTTTTCATTTTTTCTTCCCCTTTTTCTGTAAGAAAAGAAATGCACATGTCCATGTTCCATTATTTCTCATTAATTTCAATAAGCAATAGCATTAACATTTCCACATCTTGTCCATTTTTCTATGTGAAAGAAACAAGTTTTAGGAACCTAATATGCTGTGATAGTTGAAAACAAGGAGGGAAGTGAAAATAGAGATGTAATCATGTAAATGATGTAAGCAACTCAGGGATGATATCAATCATAAACTGAATAAGGTTAAAATAAATAAGGACCAATAAATAACAATATAAGTGAAGATATAAAGAAGGATTGTTATTGTACATAAGGTAGCTATATGTCACATTTATTTATTATTTCCATGGGAAATGCATTTCCATCCTCATTTCTTCCCATGGCCAAGTGGAAAAAGGAAAAATCAACCAAGTTTTTTGTTAAAAAATAAATATGAAACTAGATACGCACCAGAAACTCCTTCACTCCAAAAGACAGTTGCAAGCTGTGCAAATTGTCATTCCATTCAACAACCTTGCCTACATCAACCACAATCAGGAACAAAAGAATCAAAAACTTCCGACTAAGAAAGTGGAATATAAACTTTTAATCAACTCAAAGTACCATCGCTAGTCAGAAAGTAGTACTCCATGCTGTAGCTCTTCAGGCCACACTTCAATTCAAGATTGACCTTATATAGATTCTTAGGAGAACCCAAGCAGGCTGCACCTTTGTCCTAGAACCAAAATGGTCAGCCCCAGTTATGTGAGATAGATGACAACAAGTGGAAGAAAGGAAGATAAATGGTATTGAGTGCCAGGTTAAAGGGAACAAAACTATGACCAAGAATTCATAGCATGAGATGGACAGGTATTTAGTTGAATTGATAATGGTCGTGAAAATAAACAAGAAGCACAGCTTATCAATCACAATGAGAAAGATGACCCTATCATTATGTTTCTGCTAAGTATTTCTCCTTTTCTCCAGAAAATCAAGGTAGAAAAAATGTGTTTGGTGTTTGATTAAGATTGATGGACAAAGGAAACAATTTTAGTTACACATTGTTCTTTCCAATAGATTTTTAAATAAACCATAACTCACAATAAATACCGTTTGACAATTGGAAATAACTTATATCTCTCTTTGCCACATATTATACTACCAAGAACACTTTACACCAACCTTCATCCACAGTCAAAGGTGGACTCACAGACCTGGTTATCCATTAGGGCTTGTCTATCATCAGGATCAAATATATGGCCCAGAGGGAATTGGGATTTTCCATTATGTTAGCTGTAGTTGTAGCCTATTTCAGACCTTCAGAAAAGTACCCCTGAGGAGAAATTGCTCTCAAAATGGTGATACACTCCAAGTATAATCAAATTTCTGGATTATCCATAATGGCTTGTTTATCATCAGGATCAAATATATGGCCCATAGGGACTTGGGATATTCCATTATGTTAACTGTAATGTATAGCCCATTTCAGAACTTTGGAAAGGTATTTCTGAAGAGAAATCCTCAAAATGGTGCTATGCTGCAAATATAGTCAAATTTATAAAGACAAGTGGCTGGAGCAGTCTTACAGTATTGCCAAGTGTAACTTAGTTTATTCACATAAAATTTTAGAACAGCTAAGTGGTGCTGTCACATGAATTTTTGGCACCCTTAATTGCAATTTAAATGGATGAATTTGTAGTTGCTCAAAATTTGCTTTTTTTACATAAGCATGAAAATTAAAGCTTCCAATCCATGAGTATGTTAAAAGCAGGCAAAAATATAGATTTCAAGCATGTTTTTACGTATTACAAGTGCCACTATCAAGTAAAGCCAAAGAAATCAGGAAAAAATCTTCCCAAATGGCCTCCCATTTCTGTTCACCAATTCCATTTAGCCCACCAAAATCCTCCTCTCTCAAAAATTCTCACAAATTATTGATACAGACACGTAATAAATTATCCAAACACTCCAAACATAATGATTATGCTTTTTTTCATTTTGTCATGATTATTTCCATTTATACACACACATCAATCATATACATGATTTTTGTGACAGTCATGCATTATAATATCATGATACAGGCAACAAATTGTGATATGTAAAACACATTCCAGACAACACAGGAAAGCTTTACAACTCTCCCCACAATTCTATAAATCAATATATTTGCTATAATCAACCACAGCAATTACTGGCCATATCCATCCTTTCGTTATAAAATAACCCAAGATGTTGGTGGGGAATTTGGTTGTGCACTTTTTATAGCAGTTTTTACTACTCCAAGGGTGATAGTGATGATTTCATATCAATTAGCACAAAAGCAGAAGAAAGTCAATCATCTTTTAGCTACTTCTATCTCTGTTTCTGTATGAAAGATAATTGAACCTTCATGACAGCAAATGCATAAACAGATGAGAAGAAGGATGATGGAAAAGCATAAACCACTCAGCAGCTGTTTATTCAACCGGCAGAACAATATTATTACAGAATAAGAACAAAGAGAACCGCAGCTAAAAGCTCATTGCAAGAAGCCACAACTTCAATCACACGAGAAACCAAAAACAGTGAGCCATGGATAACCATGATCTACCATTCTACCTGTTGTACAATAAAAACCAAGACTCTATGGAGTATTATCTTGGACTGATTCAAGTATGCTCTGGAAAGTTCTCTTATTCTTTACTGTACAAATAACTAAGAAAAACAGACACACACCCAACTCTCCATAATACCTTTATGTACCAAAAATTTCCACTTCTCAAATCTGCACTAGTGATGTTAACATATTCAGCATTACCATTTTTCGAATCTGCACTATTGATGCCAGCATATTCAGCATTACCCACTCCTTAGTAGTTGATACAAAACAAGAAAGCAAATTATGTCATAGATTCACAGCAATCAAATGATGTAAAAGCAAATGACCAGCATTCTCTTAATCCCTCCAGCACATTAGGCAGCCAATCATAAGGATGAAAAATTCCTACTCAAAGGCTGATCAGCCATATGGACCAGGTTGTGGCTTCCAGCTGTCATCAGCAGCAACCTTCTGAGCACAAAATAATGGGATTTACAGCTAAAGTTTCAACCCTTTCCCTTATCCATTTCCATTGCATAACTGAATCTCTGTTTGATTGATCAATGTGTGATATTCTAAATCCACATTACTAATGGAATCGAAATCGATTGGCTAGAATCCCTTACTTGAACGAAAATAGATTTTTTAGAATAGGGGAATCAATCATTTGTGTAATTGTTCAATATAAAGAACAAAAGGTATGCTGCTGCCATTTTGAAACCATTAAGGATCACCAAAGTAATTTCTTCTCTAGATAAGTTTCCTCTTCTACCTCTTCCACCTCTTCCGCCTCTTTCACCTCTTCCGATTTGGAGAACTGCAAACTCTCCAATTCGCATTTCCATAATAGTCCTTCAATAACTGATGTTCAACCAAACTCCTTCGTAATTATGCAAAGACCCTCTAACCTTAGAATTCTTATGAAGCTTAATCCCATAGAAAATACCAAAACTCCAACAAGGGAAGAACATCAAAACAAGAATCCTCCCAAAGTATTTATTCTATATATTACCAACTTCAAACAGAAATCTCCTTCTGGAACTTCACAGCTACAACCATTATTCCTTCCCATAGATGCCGCACCTGTGTAAAGAAGATTATCTATTTAACCATCTACCTGCCTGTAGCCCCTGATATTAAAAAGCATCCTTCCACAAGGGGATAACCATCCTTAGCCATTCTACATATTCATCTTCAACGAGGCAATTGCTGTAAAATAAATCAGCTTTCAATTTTTGGGTAATCTACATCCCCCTTCCTATCCAAACCTCCCTACCAGAGTGCCAGTTGCATTTGAAAAGCTGGAAAATTCTTCCAGTGCTCTTTGCCTCTCCATAACAAATCCCTCTGAATCTTTTTCAAGCTGCTTAAAACATTTGCCTGCATTTAGAAAGTAACATGAACTATCTACTAGAAAATCATTAAGATTAACCTGCTACAAATAGACAAAGTTCTGTTTCCATACAGACCTTTAAAGGAAAATTTTAAAAAGACCATTTCACACTTACAAATACTAGCATGCAAGATTATGAAAGTTAGGCAAAACAAAGACAGGATATATAATGACAAAGATAACAAAAACAAACTAGATGTAGAAACTTAGCAAGCATACCACTAAATTCTTTGGACCATCTGCCAGCCATAAACGACAAACAGCCTCTATCTCAGATATAAATCTAGAAACAAAAAAAAAGAAGAAGGAAATGCAAGGTTAATGGTTTATCTTCCTGAGCTAACTGTTCTCACATAATTCAAGTTAAAAAATATAATTCATATAGTTACTAAGAGTAAGTGAAAAGGTACCTTTCCCAAGAAGAAGCAAGGGTGAAATCATCAAATCCTTCAGGCTGCAGCAAAATTAGAGGACCATTAGTATGATCAAAATGTTACTACACCCATTAAAACATCTTATTTAGCATGAAAAGTAAAGGAAAAAGTAATCAAAAAATACAAATAGAAAATAATCTTAAATGAAATGTTGTTCTGTACAAAGAGACTGGGAATTCAGTTTATGAAAGATAAATTTCTGATTTGCTGATAGAACTTACAAATGCTGCTCTATGTGTCCATTAACAAAAATAGCAACATTAAACGTTTTCTGGTAATTGAAAGATGCACCTGCTATCTAGAAGGCTCTCATAAACCTTTTAACTAAGTCTACATTATATCTGAAAAGGCCATGCAATGTCTTTTGGTTGCAGTAGTTCTAATTAGAGAGGCAAGGAAAGCAACAATGCATAACTGGAAAGCTAGGACAATGAATGGATGCCTCTAGTGGATTTAGAAATACTCAGACTAAAATTAAAAGCATATAATGCAACTTTAACACCATAGAGCTAGAAGTGAGGAGCAGACTCCAATCGTTGACCCTGACATATTGCCCCCCATGACAATTCTCAACATCGTGAATTTATAACAGCAGAGTTTGAGAAGTATGCTGCTATTTTAGGCAGGGTAGACCAGGTGGAGATGTCTTTAGAAGTTTGTGCAGATATTTTATTGGTGAATGATAAGATTTTGATTGGTACATAACAGCTGCATAGAATCCAAGCATTTGCTTCATCGTCATTATCGAAAGCTGATTTCCTCCTAAGCGGGGTCAGCCTCATGGACTTTATTGCATCGTTAGTATCGATCTTGAGTTACATCCTCATTGAACACAAGCATTTTGGTATATTTCCTATTAACCTCTATTACTGCCTTCTATTCTGATTAATTCATTCCTTGTGGAAACCCTTTCTTACTTTTCACCACAACTGGGGGCACTGTTGTGGCACATCACTTCTGAGTAAACACCTATCAACCCTTGTCCATTTCTCCTTACATTTGGCTTGGGTCCACATAAAATGCCCTGAAAAACCACATAGCTTGGATCCATTCATCAAAAGACCCAACCAATGTCCAATTTATTTTTGATATGTTCGATACGTCTCTGTGATATATCTTTCTAACAAGTGGCAATACGATATTAACAATAAAGCAATCATCCCTGCAAAACATTCAATAATTAGTTAATTTCACTAATTCCATTTGCAGTTAAAGTCTTCAAACATATAAAAAAAAATATAAGGTTAATTTAAGACCCCAAAGCATCCTCACGATTTCAGATTGTCATTAAATGATTGTGCATGAGCCTAATAGTTTTCTAATGTCTTCTTAACAATGTTACTAGCCAATATTAGCTATATATCTCTTGGATGAACATTGTTTATCTCTATTTAAAGGAAGAGATAGATCCTTCGATACAAATCCAGTCGATATGGTGCCTGACAGAAAGCTGCCTATTCCCTACAAATCGCTCACATCATTGCAAGAAATGCGTGCAAGAGCAAATCCAGGTTTAATAAAAATTTGCCAGCAGCCAAATGAAACGCAGCCGCAAATCAAATAGGCAGGGGATTGGAATCACATGATGAATCTCACATCGTTCGATGCGTTTTATCGCATGTAGATCGAGGCTCATCCGCAACAATCCGGTGCAGCCATCTGGCATTGGGAAGAAAGGTATCTCCATAATCTCTTTTCTTTTATGGCGGTGAATAAAAGAGCACAATGTCGTGCTTTGCATAAACGGGAACGAATCAAGTGATTCCTTGAAATTAGAATTCCGGCGTAGTACGATCAAAATCCGATCACTGTGTCGGGCATTTGGCATGACCAGCGAGATGCAATCCCAAAAGCAGAGAGCTGCAACAAGCGACCGATGAAAGAGTTGGATGGGGAAAAGCGGGAGAGAGAGTACCTGGTCTAGGTTTTCTTCTTCTTTTTCTTCCATGTCCATCTTCTTCTTCTTGGTGGAAGAAGAAGACGACGGCGCCATGAATTTTACGGGGGATGCAGAATCGAAACACTCTGGAGCTCAGTCGCGCGCTTGAGAATTTGAGGAATGGATAACAGCTAGACAGGCTTTTGCGTCGCCCGCGATTTGCGCCTTTGACGGCTTTCCATTGAGAGTACGCTTTCTTTTGCCGTTTCGCCGGTTACACGCGGCGGGGAATTATTTCTAGCTAGAATGCAGCATCAAAGCATCGCATGCACGAGATAGGGCCGGGCCCGGGAACTCCACCAGCTTCAGCTTCGTATGAGAAATTCGATTGCTATTTTAAATTCAAATCTAATTTTAATAAAATCTCATCAAAATTTAATAATAAATATATCTCTATTATTTAAAATAAGTTACAGATATCCTGTGTTGTTAGCATTCCATTACCATCCGTTAAAAAAAATTGAAGATACCCAAAATACTCTTAAACTCCTTTTTCCCTGCCAAGACCACCAAAAATGCCCTAACCCGTACAATCACCACCTTTTTTGTTTTTTGTTTTTTTTTCTTCTTTCCTACATTGTTAATATCATTTGCATTTGGGTTCATTCAATTTTAAATAAATCCATGCCAAAGTGGCCTTTTGCGGCTAAGACTATTTTGCAATATGCATGAAAATTAACAGCAGTTCAGGGTCTGTCGAAGGGCCACTGAAGGTCTATAAGCCCAACTGCCCTTATGTGAAGTAAACGTGTTTACCATCTAAGGAGAACATAAATAATTCCAGCTTACTAGATAAATGTGTAATGCGACATGCAAATCTCTTGCAAGCATAAAATCATGGTCATTTTATATTGAAAATACGAAGTCGCATGTTAGCTTGTAGCAAATGTGGGCCAAAACGGATTGGATCGTGTGGAATCACGGAGTGCATGGATGTTCAACCTACCTTGCCCTGGAATGTTGCTGGAATTTCATGGCGTGAATTGCACGCATCAAAATCGATAAGAATAATTGTAAGATAACAGAACAGAGGAGAGAGATGGAAAGTGAGGCATCTTATCTTGCTTGATCCACAAGTCATGCGGAAACTCAATCTACGATTCTACGTAGCTC
>JAYJMB010045326.1:57601-76644 GCA_036873735.1 Pouteria campechiana
TCTAGTTATGCAATTTCTTTCACTCTATCACTGGGTCACGTACTTCTCTTTCTTCTACTTTTACTGCTTAAGCCCTTCCAAATGCTCAAATGATTCTAAAACTGCATTAAAATGCATTCTGGATGCCATGTGCTGATCCTATTACCTCTTTGTGCCAAGTAGCTTCCTTAGGCATTCAGATCTGGGACATCCTAGGCTGTAAATCTATTTACAAAAAAATCTTAGCTTATTGCCTCCTATGCATCTTTATCATGGGGGGATCTGTCAAGAAAAACCCTTGTGGCCACAAACTATGTAAGCAATTAACCACCAAAATATTTACAACTAACACAGCTTTTTGTCTAAATTAAATTCGTTCAAATGTCTAAGTTCTATTTAAGCCACACTCTACAAGTAATTGCCCCCTCAATACTTTTGTGCACTACCTTAGGGCCCATTATTGTAGGCATTTGATATGCACTGCCAAGCTTGATCAGTTCAAAGACTACTGTTATTGGTTTTACAAAACAATGTACTTGATGATATGAAAATCTGTTTGGATATGAAAATCAATTGTTTAAACAGAATAACTTACAAACCGTAATTGGCTAGTCATATTGATCAATGATTGTGATTTTTGATTTGAAGGCAAAATCATATATTAGCAGCAGATCATTAATTGAGATTCCTACTTTTGAAAACATGATAAATTACCCAATGTGCCATTATCACCCATATTCTGGTGAATCAAAATATGTCTGCGAATTAGTGCAATATGGACCTATGAACTGATACCAGACAGCAAAAATCTAGCTTAATGTTCTAGATCCAATCAATATGTATATGTGAATGCTTTTTCATGTATGAACTCTTATCCCACCACAAGGAATAATCATACCATGCACGGTGTTTTATGGACTAAGGGTCCATTTGGGAATTGACAAAAGAGCTGGAAAAGAGGACATGATGTGACATGTCATGGGATAATTATTGGAAATAAATTGGCTAAAAATAGGTAAACTTTTTAGATGAAAAGATTGGGGGTAATGATTGGAAATATCTGTAATAATGATGAAAAAAGTGGGGTTGTTAGGTAGTTACCTTGTTACATCTTCATTAAATGGGGTTGGAAAGGAGAAAAACTTTTCCATCCCTTTTTCCAATTCCCAAATGTGCATATAAGCTATCCAGACTTGTCCACAGATCACAATTAAACTTTTGGTTGTGTGAAGAACCATACAATTTAGGTTCACAATGCTACAGATGATACTAGACCTGAAGGAAATCTCTTATATAATTAGCCAATGACATTCACACCATGCTTGCACAACAACAGTCAACAAAAATAATATGATTCATTGGGCCAAAGGTGATTCTGGTATGTAAATGGGGCTGACTAATATGGTAAAGATCTTTGTTGACAATTATTTTGACAGAAATGGATTTCAATGGACATGAGAAATTATTTGTATTGGAATCCATTTGTTAAGTAAAATTGATGTGAACACAGGAATTTTCTGTTTGTTGACTTGTTGGGGACTGACCCTTCAAGGAAGGAATAAAGCAACATGATTCATTCATGAGGTGACCTCATGAAACTGTTGTATAGGTATGATGATCATTGTGTATTTTGGTAGACTTAAGTGCATCCCACTGTTGCTATAATAACATGTATGTGACTTGCTTATTGATTGTGGATGGTATTACTTATTTTTATGATGGTTCGCTTGCCGTGATAATAAGGCTTGCTGCCTGCATCCTTGGTGGTGTGGGTTTGAGTTGTAGAAATAGCCTCTCTAGAAAATGAGGGCAAATTTGTGTACATCTTGCCCTTTTCAGACCTGGTATTTGCAGTGGCCTCATGTACTGGTGGCAACCTTTATTAGTTGTGGATGAAGTCACTTGTTTTCTAATAAAATTTCAAATATCTTTCATTTGCTCTTTTTAAGGGGGTAAGTGATGCTGCAAAGATTTGAACCTTGGACCAAGACATGAACTTAGAATTTTCAATTAAGACCCCTTTTCTTTTCCAGAATATTTGCACCTCCATTACATGCAAATGAATGACTCTTTTGCCTTTTCTAGCATGTCATATATATCCAATCCTTCTGTCTGTAAAATGAACTGCTTGGTATTTGTATGCCCCTACTTTGATTTCATCTGTGGATATTTCATTATGATAATCACTCTTGTCAACCAATCTTGAAATGCAGGCTGTAGTTGTCACTGATATCAGTATAGAGAAAGCAATCGAGTTCAATGATTATTGTCATAGTCACCAACCTCCCATTCCCTTCATCAGGTCTGAAGTTCGAGGTCTCTTTGGTAGTGTGTTTTGTGATTTTGGCCCTGAGTTTACTGTTACAGATGTTGATGGTGAGGAACCACATGCGGGTATAATTGCATCCATCAGCAATGACAATCCTGCTCTTGTATCGTGTGTTGATGATGAACGGCTTGAGTTTCAAGATGGGGATTTGGTTATATTTTCTGAGGTTCAGGGCATGACTGAACTAAATGATGGGAAACCAAGGAAGGTTAAAAATGCAAGACCCTATTCATTTACTCTTGAGGAAGACACGACAAATTTCAGCCCATATATTAAAGGTGGCATTGTAACACAAGTAAAGCAGCCCAAGATGCTGTGCTTCAAACCATTAAAAGATGCTCTGAGGGATCCTGGTGATTTTCTGCTGAGTGATTTCTCCAAGTTTGATCGTCCCCCATTGCTACACTTGGCATTCCAATCTCTGGACATGTTTATTTCTGAATTGGGGCGCTTCCCTGCTGCTGGGTCAGAGGAGGATGCGGAGAGGCTTATATCTCTGGCAGCTGTTATAAATGAAAGCTTGGGAGATGGTAAACTGGAGCAGATTGATAAGAAGCTGCTGTGTCATTTTGCAAATGGTTCGAGGGCAGTACTGAATCCCATGGCAGCCATGTTTGGTGGTATTGTTGGACAAGAGGTGGTTAAAGCTTGCTCTGGGAAGTTCCATCCTCTCTTTCAGGTGAAAAATTATCTGGACAAATTGCTATGGGTTAGAACATCTTGTTTGTTGATCACTCAGTGAACATCTTGTTTGTAGAACTGTAGTTCATCTGTGCCCAGGCTGTTGAGGGCTTAAGCCTATTTTTGGATCATGCCGTGCTATTTTTTGCTCCACCATCATGTAGGCATGCCTGTAGATTCATTTCTTCTATATTGCTTGCACTTTCTTCTTTCTGTTTCTCCTTGTCCATTTTTCCATTCTAACATATTTGTATTCTGCTTCTGTCAGTTCTTTTACTTTGATTCGCTTGAGTCTCTTCCTACTGAGCCACTGGAAGCTGCTGATTTGAAGCCTCTAAATAGCCGATATGATGCACAAATCTCGGTGTTTGGACAAAAACTTCAGAAAAAGCTGGAAGAGTCTAAGATATTTGTTGTTGGGGCAGGTGCACTTGGATGTGAGTTTTTGAAGAATTTAGCTCTAATGGGTGTTTCTTGTGGCAGCAAAGGAAAGTTAACCATAACAGATGATGATGTTATTGAGAAGAGTAATCTTAGCAGACAATTTCTATTCCGTGATTGGAATATTGGTCAAGCGAAGTCAACTGTTGCAGCTTCCGTTGCTGGTTTGATCAATTCTTCTCTCAAGATACAAGCTCTGCAAAACCGTGCTTGCCCTGAAACTGAGAATGTGTTTGATGATGCATTCTGGGAGAGTCTTGATGCTGTCATTAATGCACTGGATAATGTGAATGCCAGGATTTACATGGACATGAGGTGCTTGTATTTCCAGAAGCCTCTTCTGGAGTCAGGAACATTAGGCACCAAGTGTAATACACAGATGGTCATCCCCCACCTGACAGAAAATTATGGAGCCTCTAGAGATCCACCTGAGAAACAGGCACCCATGTGCACCGTGCACTCCTTCCCTCATAACATTGACCACTGCCTGACATGGGCCCGCTCTGAGTTTGAAGGCTTGCTTGAGAAAACACCAGTAGAAGTCAACAAATTTCTTTCAAAACCAAATGAGTATTTGTCTGCTATTAGAAGTGCTGGTGATGCTCAGGCTAGGGATCTCTTGGAACGTGTCATTGAGTGCCTAGACAAGGAGAGATGTGAAACATTTCAAGATTGTGTGACCTGGGCCCGTCTGAAGTAAAAATTCTATCCCTTACTTTCCTTTTTAAGTTTTTTGGATCTGACTCTAGCCACCAACCACATACACATAAATGCATGCATGGTACATGAGACATGGACTGTTGACTTATTGTTTAGGCCCTAAAAATACTGTCAACTCATCATTTGCTGTTTTGGTAGATCATTTGTTTTTCTACCATTCCTGCTTTTGTTCACCTAATGAGTTTAATGCCGTAATTTTGGGCCAGGTAATCTAAACGGGGCAGCCCACCTCTTAAAAGCTCAAATATTCTAATGGA
Organism: Pouteria campechiana; assembly: GCA_036873735.1. NCBI lineage: Eukaryota > Viridiplantae > Streptophyta > Magnoliopsida > Ericales > Sapotaceae > Pouteria > Pouteria campechiana. The sequence goes on from JAYJMB010045326.1 coordinate 62,009, forward strand.
AGTTGGACAAAAACTCTTTCATTTTATTTGTTCAATTCATTATTATTGATCTGTGACATGATCATCATCTAGGAACATAAATCACATGTCACACTGCCCTCTATATATCCTGTGAAAGCTGTCTGTTAATGTTCTTTTAACCTCATGCAATTCAGGTTTGAAGATTACTTTGTTAATCGTGTGAAGCAGCTGACTTTCACTTTCCCTGAAGATGCCGCCACCAGCACTGGGGCACCATTCTGGTCAGCTCCAAAGCGTTTTCCCCGGCCACTTGAATTCTCATCATCTGATCCTGGGCACCTGCACTTCATCATGGCAGCATCAATACTCCGTGCTGAGACATATGGTATCTCCATACCTGACTGGGCTAAGGACCCTAAAGGACTTGCTGAAGCTATTGACAAAGTGATGGTCCCAGAATTCTGTCCCAAAGAGGGGGTAAAGATTGAGACTGATGAGAAAGCTACAAGTGTGACTGCTGCATCTGCTGATGACGCTGCTGTCATTAATGATCTGATCGCAAAGGTTGAAGGGTGTGCTAAAAAGCTTCCAACTGGGTTCCGTATGAACCCAATACAATTTGAGAAGGTTTTCTCTTTACCTAAAGCAATTGCATGGGAGCATAAGAAAAGTTTTCAAAATCATACGATGCTGCCTCATGCAATGTTGACATGAGTGCCATCATCATACAGCTAATGGGCCATGTTATTGCAGATAAGGTTGACTGCTCAATGTCACTATCATCACTATCATGGCTGCATTAGTGTAAATGTCTTTGCCATTAGCTGTTTCCCTGTTTAATCATTACTATTGTATGTGCAGGATGATGATACTAATTACCACATGGACCTCATAGCTGGGCTCGCGAATATGCGAGCAAGGAACTACAGCATTCCTGAAGTTGACAAGCTGAAAGCCAAGTTCATTGCCGGGCGGATCATACCTGCCATTGCAACTGCCACAGCAATGGCCACGGGACTCGTCTGCCTTGAGCTGTACAAGGTGTTGGCAGGCGGGCACAAGCTGGAGGATTACAGGAATACATTTGCTAACCTGGCATTGCCTCTCTTCTCCATGGCTGAGCCAGTCCCTCCAAAGGTGATCAAGCACCGTGACATGAGCTGGACAGTCTGGGATCGTTGGGTTATTAGGGAAAACCCGACCCTGAGGGAGCTGCTGCAATGGCTGCAAGACAAGGGCCTGAATGCTTACAGCATCTCGTGTGGGACATGCCTGCTTTACAACAGCATGTTCACCAGGCACAAAGAGAGACTGGATAAGCGGGTTGTAGACCTCGCCAGGGAGATTGCTAAGGTTGAGGTCCCTGCATACAGGTGCCATTTGGATGTTGTGGTGGCATGTGAGGACGACGAAGACAACGATATTGACATTCCACTGATTTCCATATACTTCCGGTAGGGGAGTAGCAGCATCATCCCTGCCTGGCGATGGGCCTCTCATTACCTCTGTTGATTCTGTTTCGATTTTACTGAGGACATGTATAAGAGTTGGGATTTTTTTGAACTAAAATTGTTACGTGCAAGGGAACTATAGTTAATCCTGGATGTAGTATCTGATCGCCCTTTCTTGGGTAGGCCTTCCTGGAAGGCTGCAGAACAAACAAACGCGTTATTATTGATTGTGGCTTGCCCCAGCAGATGGGGTTTCAATGAGGTTCACTAAAGTGTTTTTCTGCCCGCCAATGTTGGCAAATGATGATTTATGAGTTATTTTCTATGCAACAGGCCTGTTTCACTTCCAATGATAGGGTAATGCCCGTATGTTGTTGGGACTTGATGATGTAATCACGTGGATTTTTTCCAATGAATCATAATGAAGTGATTTTAATGTTAAAAAACAGAAAGTACTTGCCATTGAGAAAGTGACTAAGGCTATCTATTATAATTATTTTTAAAAAAAATTTCACCCCTTTCTTTCATTAAATATGACTTTTTGAAATGACGAAAAAAATTAAAAACGTTTCTTACTAGTCCCAACTCGTAAGCCGTATCAAAAAATGAAAATGAAAATTTAAACATAATGACTCAAGTTTTAAAATTTTGAAGAAATGGAGAACAGAGAAAAGGATACAATTTTTCTCCTTTTTTTTTTTTTGGAGCGAATTCCCTTTTCTTTACTCAAAAGGAATCAATGGGCTAGCTTAAACAAATAAAAAAGAAAGTGTGGGATTTAAGGTTTTGAATAAGTTGCATACGAGGTTCCTGCCGTCATGGACTCACGATTCTTCACAAGCTATTCTTTATCTTTGGGATGGTGCATAATTTTTGTTTTTGAAATAATAACATTACCTCGTAACGGAAATTAGAAAAGGGATGAGATGGATTGTTTGAGTGAATAAAGATAGAAATCCAACCCTTCGAGCATCTCATGCCTTTGAGAGGGAAATTTCGTTATTTTACTCATCGATTGAACGACCCTAAAAGATAATCAACCCAGGCAGCAAGCAGCTTACATAGAACTTATTCAAAATCTCATACCATACCATGCGAATTTGGAACTTAGGAATTAAAATCCACGGAACTTAAGGGACTAATGTGAAAAAAGCCCTTAGACATGTCCGCAATAGCGCCACGACATGGACGGTCTTGATTAACACACAACTACGCGAGAAGCACGATTCACTCCAGAACGAAACTCCGCCAGCCAGGATTGTATGCACGCGCACCAAAGTTCTCACCTGTCTGGCGTTTCCCTCCCCGCCTTCTCGCGCGCACTGCTTAACCTGCTTCCATTTCTCTGCCGCTCTTTATAACAGAACATTCCACTGCTCGGACTTCATTCTTATTTCTCATTTTCCATTGAAGTTGCAGAGAGAAGATGTTTTACTCACATCAGCTTCTCGCAAGGAAAGCGCCTCTCGGTCAGATATGGTAAGACGCATTTTCGCTTTTGTCCGATTTCGTTTTCCTTACGATCTTCTTCTCATGAGAGATCGCCCGATCTCTGCAGGATGGCAGCTACATTGCACGCCAAGATCAACCGAAGGAAGCTCGACAAGCTCAACATAATCAAGATTTGGTATCTCTCTCTCTCTCTCTCTCTCCACTTTTCAGCTCGATTTCACTAGAAACAGCCCTGGATCTCATTTTCTGCTTTTTGGACCTTCTGCAGCGAAGAAATTCTCAATCCGTCGGTCCCAATGGCTCTCAGACTTTCCAGTATCCTCATGGGTGAGATGCTCCCAACCTTTCACATACGATTGCTCTTCTTTAGCAATCAGCTCTTGATCTGATCGTGCACAGCGTTTTCCAGGCGGCGTGGTGATCGTATATCAGAGGAAGGTGAAGCTGCTTTACGGTATTTGCATTCTGTCTATACAAGCACTTTCCGTTTGCGTGTTCTCATTGTCTGGAAATCTCTAATGGCGTGGTTTTGCCTGTCTTGTTATCGACAGATGACGTCCACCGCCTGCTGGTAACTGCCTCATGTTCCTCGTCTGACGGATTCTTAGATGTGTAGAGAGTTTTTTGCTTTCTGTGATTCTGAGAATTCTTGCAGGTCGAGATAAACGAGGCGTGGAAGGTGAAAGGCAGCAGGGCCGACCCAACCGTTCTTCCCAAAGGGAAAACTCAGGCCAAGTAAGCTCAAAACGCAAGCACGTTCGTTTTCATTTGAGTCAGCAGATCAACCAAGAAACGTACTCCTATATCTTCTTCCTGCGTTTTGGCCCGCTTTTTCTGATGATCCTGAACCAGCGAAAATGCTGCTGGCATTACACGAATCACTCGCTATTTGTTTGATTTTCTCATCCGTTGGAATTCATAAAACAGCGGTTCTGATTATCAACGCTAGTGGGGCCGGCCAATTCCATCTCGTAACACTCATTCATTCCTTCAGAAAGACAAAAATAACACTGGATATTGTATGAGAAGCCCCAAGCGATTTTTTTAAGTAATGCGCATAAAGTGGCAGTTCCGTAATTTTACAGAATTTCCAGGCGATTGGAAGTCATAGGGGTTTCATGCAGGTACGAAGCAGTTACTCTGCAGGATAACACGAGCGCGGAGATCGAATCAGAGCAGATTCTCCACTACTCCAACGCAATTGGCTCCACTGACAGATTTCAGAGCTATTTTCCCATGGTACGCGCAGGTCACTTGCTGCTGAAATTTTCAGGCGTACAAGCGATCGGCCTTTCTACTTTTTAGTGCAACGACTGTATAAATCTGTACTTTATTTACCAAAACTAGAGAAGGGTGCCGCTGTCGATAGTTTTTCACCAAACGACACGCGGTGATTAAATCTAACGGCTGAGGTTCTTGGCATCACGGTAATCAAACGGATGGAGTTGTTACCATGACCGAGACGCCCACGAACCAATGTACCTTTCTTGCCCTACCTTTGACACTACAGTGGCTAAACGAGGAGGTGAACGAATCGTGGCCCTGGTTCAGTTATATAGTAGTGACACATGGCAGTCTATCTGCCTTTGATTTCTCCACGAAATTGTACGGGCCCCTTCCTTTCAGAATTCGTTGTGAGACGAACGTTGTTAAAAAGTGCGGCCTCGCATTGTGTAGACTGCAGAGACGTAGAACTACACGTGTGAGAACCGTGATGCCATCTCTCGCCAATATTACTTCCCTCCCATCAGCATGCGAATCCGGTCTTATCTTTTGTTTGATTACATGACATGCATTAGTACGCGGTATTGTGTATTAATTAAGTTTGGTCTGTATGCAGGGACTGGACCAGGTAAGCGATGCCTACATAAACATTAACCCCGCGGAAGACGAGATGGAAAATAACCACCAAGGTAGGTTTTTAAAGTCTCGATACTGGTTGTTTTGTGTTTTATTCATCTAACTTATTTTCAAAAGTTTTTTTGGTTATTGGATGCTAGCGGTACGTTCTAATGCCACGTAAATTAAGGATAGCTTAATCATTTAGTCTTGCCTGACATTGCAGTTTCCTCACTTTCACGGGCCACGATTTCTAAATTCTCATATCTTGTAAATCAAGCGCCTGTACGGCACTGCATTTTACAAATTGGGGCTTTATGTGGGTCGCCTTGGGCTCAGGCATGAGTCCTGTCCGCTCGGCCCAGTTTCATCATGATCCATTGACAATTCTCTGTCAGACCGTCGCATCGGTTTAGTGTCTATCTTGGATTTATTTATAGCTGGTGCCTTCGATCCACTGTGATTCCACATCAGTCTGACCTTCTGATTTAATGGTTTAGATCCATGATCTCTTTTAGAAGAGAGGTGGCTAGCAAGCAGGAGCGAATGATGCACATCCAAATAAGAAACCGTCTACCTTGACACTATAAAATCCAGATGTAACTTCCACATTAGATGGATTAATACCCTCCACCGAAATGTTAGTTAAGAAATCACGGAAATGTTGCCTTAAATCTTCATCTTGCTTAGCTGATTACCTACATTGGTCATCTTCATCTGCGATCTGTCAATGGCTTCAAGAAAACCTCCCTCTTCTTAAGCATCAACTTCCCTTCAGAAAAAAGAAGAAGAAAGTTTCATGATTACTCTAAATTCTGCTGCCTGCCCATATCCTCCCAACATAATACTCGAATTATATGCACCCTATTTAATGGCACCCATAAATGTTAATGTTCATTCTGTGGAAGCCAAATGGTTCATTGCACACGGCCTCTGCAAACGATCCAAAACCAAGCTTCCTGATTAAATGCTACCTGTTAGGATCATCTAACGGGTGCTATCTATTGGTTTTGATACAGTTAAGAGATGGCATATTGTGTGGGTGGACGAATGGTTCCATCCACCAACCAAATGCAGGTTTCTATGGCTCATCACCCGTACCTAGCGGTGCAACCGCATCGTCTCGCGTTAGCCACTCCAACCCTAACCCTAACCACTCTAACTTAACTTTAACCTTAACTCATTTTCTAAAATTTCAATCCTAACCTTAATACAATTTATCTTTTAAAACTTCAACTTAACCTTATTTTTAAAATTTAGGTTAGGTTATGGGTTGAAATACATTGAAAATGTGTTGAAAAAAGTTTAAAATAACATAAAATTGAACACTAAGTTTAAAATCTATATGAAATCTTTTTAATTGACATAAATAATCACATATAAATTGTTTAAGATAAAAATTTAAAATAAATATAAATAAACAAGTATTTGGTAAAAATAAAGTATCTTGACTTTTTTACACCTAAGTAAATTTGAATATATACATATATCTACATATAATATTTAAATAAATACGCTATATAAAAAGATGAGCTGAGTATTAAAATACTAAATGAAATAGAAAAATAAAAATTAGACATTAAAAGTTGAATGGTTATGTGAAGGAGTGGGAAATCAGATTGAACGGGCTGGACGAATTACTTGACCATTAATCCTAATCTAACCCAATTTACAGGTCGTTGAGCTCAATTCAAATTTCCTAACCCAAGTTTTTATTTACTCAATCTTATCCTTAAAAAAACCAGGTTGGGTTCAATATGAATCATGCCTAAGATAAATGTAGCCCACGCACCCGTTCTCATGCCTCATACCTTGGGCGTGAATAAAAAAAAAACCGTACCCCTGCTTTGATTGTATGGTTCTTACTTCATGTCCAAAATGTATATGGACATGGCAGCAAAATCGACCCACGCATGGACATTGTTACTAATCAATTCTTTTCCTCTCAGCTGATCCTGAAAATATCACCCTACTTGATGATTACGGTTCGTGCTTGCCAGAGGTAGATCAATTCAGTCGTTTTGAAAGGTGAGAAACATCTCTTCGGCAAATTATCCAACGTTCTGCCCTAATCAGTGTTTTTATTATTTATTATTTATTAATTTGTATATTCCCTATTTGTTTCAAGAGATTAGTGAAACAAGTGGTTGGTTAACGTTGCCGGCTAAAACAAGAGTCCACAATCAATGGCGTTTCTTTCTGTCGCTTTGGGCATTTCTTATATTTCACTGGAACACACTGTTTATTTATTTGATTGATTACTGCCGAAAAGAAAATTTTACCTCCCCATGTTTTCAGCGATTAGGGAACCAACCCGTTCATGTTCTGGCCTGAAGTATGCTAAGACGAATTAGTGGCTTTTCCTCTTTCACTTTGAACCTATCCTGCAACCTAGGGGCCGAGCTATTTTAGGGCTTGTTTGGCCATGCGTTTTGCAAGGAAAAAACACTGTTTTTAATTTAAAAGCATTTTCAATTAATTTTTTATATGTTTGGCCTAACATTAAAAGCTCTACTTACCAACTGAGAAAGCAAATTTATGATGGTGAGATGGAAGGAGATTTTTTTTGCTTTTCAAAAAAATACTATTATCAAAAGTGTTTCTCTGAATAGTGAAACTTCACTGCACGGCCAAACAGGCCCTTAGTGGCCTGCATTCCAATGACCGAGCTGTTTTAGTGGCCTGCACTCTGGTTGATTAATTCTGAAAATTAAATCTTCAACAATCCTAGCCATCCAATTGCTGGTATTAAATAAGCGACTAGAAAGTGATCCTCAAAAATCTGTGTGGAAATGTAGACAATTTCCTCCCGAGTTGATGGCTGGATTTATTGAGACGTTTTTCGCCTGTTACAAGAAGGAAAAGACCAAGAAAGAGAAACACAAAGAGGTCTATCATGTACAGAAGCCTGACTGAAAAAAAAGTGCAGCTTGGGAAAAGCATTATATATCAACACTAATTCCCGAAATATGGTCTTTGAGTTTCATTGGAAAATGTTTACATAAAGTGGGTCTTCATAAAGCAGATCCTTCCCCTTATCTGCGAGGGTTTATATTTCTTTAAATCGTCTTGATTAATGTGGTACAGGCAGACTTTAATATTCTTTTCCTTCGTTAGGATTTATATGACTTTCATAAAAAACCTTGCAAGAGGCATAAACAATCTGGATGAGCTACAGCGGATTGATTACATTTTTTTATAATTAAATGGTCCAACTGTTCTGCGATCTTAGCCATCCGATCTAAGGTCCACAATTTTTTCCATGAGCAAAAAGACTCCTAGTCACTGGTCATTATCTTCCATTCAATTCGAATTTCATTGATTTTGTGTGAATTCCTTCTGTGTTAGGTCTTACGTTGTAAAAATGACTGAATCTCATTAACGATGTGTACTTTTTTTGGATCAATCTTAAGCTATCTATCAAGGCTACAACGGGATCTCCTCGTATGCAATTTGCACTGAATGTGTTGCCTGTTCAATTATACTATTAATAGGCTTGATTGAATCTCAATAGGTTTGATACTGAAGTGGAAGCAGAAGTCCATTTCAGCATAACTCCAGAGGAACCCCATGTCCCTACAACTCTGATACCTTCTCCTCCTCAGAAGGAACACCCCAAAGGTTTGAATTTTTCAAACACAAGTACCATTATTCCGTGCCATCCACCTTCAAAGGCCAGTGATGACAGTTCTAGGCTCTAACAAAACCCAAGCACACTTGAAGCTTGGTTGGTACTGGAAACATGATTTAATCTTGTTCAATATGCATGCAAATTTTCCTACTACCACTTATTCTTCCAGAAGGATCTGCAAAACTTTAAATTGGATAAACGAAAGAGAGTTAAAGGAATTCATAAAGAAGAAATAATGAAACGCAATTGATCAAGCAAGTCAAAATGGAATTCATACCACATTGACTATCGAAGCATTGCTTTCTAGTATTGGTAAAGTAATGACACTATATTTATGCTGTTTTCCTGGTTTTTATCATCATAGCATTAATAATTGGCTTTGGATGCATGAATGTTTCAGAGGCTTTGATAATTACAGCAAAAATCTCATCACAGTTGTTCAGCTCTATTTCCATAATGGGATGTGAGATATAGTTGTTTTTCAGAACTTCGGAGGTGGGATTTACCTTTTGTATGGTTATCATGATTCTTGGCACTGTTAGGCCAATCATTTAGTCCTGATTATCCAAAAGTTGGTTTTGCTCTAGATGCAGGTGAGGCCTAATTGAGTTAGAACTTAGAAACACAATACTTAGACTCATATAGACCTTATCCCAATTAGATGGGATCGGCTATGTGAATCCATCGATGCAATTCTGCTGTCTTGGAAAGTGAACATGAGCTGCCCACCTGATGGCACTCGTGACAAATGGGTGCAAGCTGGGAGTTTGGTTGGGAGGGGTAGTGGATGGATGGGATTGAACCTCGAGGGGGCTTACTAAATCTCAGTTAATAATTGACAATAGCAGGTGGAATCTTCTATCATAATTCAAGGAACCCCTTAAAACACCAAATTCGAAAAAACAATGACCATAGTTAATCAATGCAGTAACCCTAATGGACTCTTATGTGACAAATGTGTACTCTTGAAGTGGGTGAATGACAGTCTCAGTATATAATGAAGACAATTTTTCTGCAGTCGTCCCAAATGACATGGTATAAAATAAGAAAATTGATAAGAAGATACCACCCCGAGTTGCTTGCATAACCACAAAAACTTGAAGAGGGCTTTATAATTTGGCAGTTTCTCACATGCTATTTATTTAGTTAGTTTTCTGAACTTCAGGGGTTCCTCTGGCTGATGAAATCAAAGACCCCAAGCAAGAAACCCAAGATGACCTGGATCCAGATGGATTCCAAAAGATACCTGAAAAGGTAGAACATCGTAACAGCTCTGTAGAAAGCGATAGTCACATTTTCACTTGATCTAGAAATAACATATTTCTGAACATTAGTAACACCATTTGACAACCAATTATATTGGATACAATGTGCATCAGCAACGTCCTGCAAAGCAGAAGGCAAGGACAAAGAGTGCCCGTGCTATTATGGATAATGAGTTGACAATAATTCCAGGCCATGTCTACCAGTCTTGGCTTCATGATACTTCAGACATTGTCTCAACAAGGGGAAGAAGGAGCAAGGTTATATTCAAATCTTTCTGTTTATCTCATGAACTCTAACATTTTCCTGCATAAAAAGCATTCTAAGTTATCTTTTATGTGCAATACCAACCTCTTTATAATGACTTTTTCTTTTTAATATTCTAATGTATGCCAGTCAAGTAATTTAATCTCATCTATGAAGATCAGCAACCTCATGGAGTTGCCCCCCGTGGCCTTATTGTCTGGTTTGAATAAGGTCACTGGTGAATTGTATTATCCCAAGCCTCTTCTGGAGCTTTGGAGGAAATCTGTTCACCCACAAACTGCAAAATGTTCACCTTCAGGTCAGCATTTTTTCACAAACCTTGCAATGGTAGAACATTACCCGAAGTGTGGGGTACTAATAATCATGGAAAAGAAGTGTACTATATAACGAACTATTCCTTTTTATTATTTGCAGGGCGAGTGTCGCCAGCCCATCCAGCAGCAGCAACATCACCACTGCGGCCACCAGAAAGAGTCTACCCTCAAGACCCACTTGAATTTGTAAGCTTTTTTACATAGAGACTGATTCTAGGTCAATGTTGTTGAGCCTTTCTTAGGACATAAGTCTTTCAACTAATTCCAAATTTTCTGATTTGAAGCATGTTGAAGATTTTCTGAATGGATTTGGTTCTCATGAAATGCTGCCCTCTATAGAAAAGCTTAGAAACAACCTTGGCAATTTTGAACAACAAGCACTTGAAGAAGCACTGAAGAGGAACCAGTTTGAGACGCCAGGCAATTCTGGTATGCATTTCCCTTTACCTCAATGCAACTCACTTCTCATGAACTTTCCACAGTGGTGGATAAAGATTGTGCCTGTTGAATTGCAGGAAACACTGTGCCATCTATCCACAGTTCTGGGTCTGGTCAGAGCTTCCCGCAAATGGATGTGGAGGTCCAACTCCATTCTGTAAGGTTAGTCGAACTCTGGATTCATTTATGTAATATAATTAATCCAAAGAAAAATGGGTCTGAGGTGGAGTTCAGATTGTTGATTTGGAACCTATTGACGAGCTAGGATTAGCTTATATTTTTCCATGGCCATTACCATTTCCATTGACTCATGTATTCTGTTGAGATGTTAACAGCCGTGCAAGACCCCTGTGGATGAATGGTTCTTGAAAGTAGCTTCCCAACTGGAATAGAAGTTCTGGCTTGAATGAGAAGAATGGGCCTGAGACTACTTTCCATGTTTACTCTTGAATTGGATATGAGAATCAAACAAAGCTCTGGATAAGAGACGAATACTGCAATCAGTGGTGGTTGATAAGGCGATATAATGTAATTTACATAGTCCGTTAGTCGCATGAAGCAATGTGGCTTCATTTTAGATAATGCGTATCACAGTAATTTATGGCGTCACAGGAGCTTGGTAATCTAGTCACCTTAAATCGACTGGTTTTGAGTGATGGGAGTGCTGGTTGTTGAACAGATCAAAAAAGCGGCAGCAATCATCATCTAAACATAGTTTGGGTGGTCTTGATCCAGTTGAAGAGGAGATTCCTTGGGAGAAGAACGGAAGAGATCCCAAGCTCAGAAGATTGTACGAACGTGGGCCTACTCCTGATCTGGGTGAGTTTGCCAAACCGATGTTAGTCCAATTGCTACTGTAACCACTGGTAATAAGATCGATAACCTTTACACGTGTCTTGATTTATCATTGTAGAGCTCCTAGAAGAAACTGCACCGATTCAGACCCCAAAACAAATCTCCGAACCTTCAGTGAACGAAATCACTCGCTCCATCCAAACGTGGGTATACCTTTTCAACTAGTGTAGCTTTCTGTGGTGATTTTTTCCTTTAGCATGGCAGTAGTTTTGGTTGTTATCCTCCACAGAAATATGAACTGCGTGTCCAAACCGTTAATGTGGTAATCATAATCATGGCTTGACGTGGTGACTTGAATTGACTTAATCCCAGCTCATTTTTGCTACAATCAAGCCTGACATGACTTGTAATGATCATGACTGATGATAGCTTACTGTTTCTCATTCCATGATAAGAATTTTAAGAGTAGAAAATTCTTCGGAATAAATTGCCTTCTCTTTTCAATGCATGTTGTGGACGCGGTACTAAGAATGTTTTGATCATGGATTTCTATCAGGCACCTGAAGTTGCATTTTGACACACCTGGTGCTCCTCCGTTCGAACCTCTGGACCAGCTCACATCTGGAATGAACCGAAGGAAAGCCGCCCAGCTCTTCTACCAGACATGTGGTATCAGTTATTCTTCCTCTTTTTTGTTTGAAGTCATTTTATATATGGGCTAACAGATCAACTGATTGACTGTGGACAACAACACACAACATGGGCCGACCAAAAACACAACAGACAAAATGGCACAATGTCCTTGCGGAGTGAGACACTTCAAACCACTGTTGATGTAGTTGAGATTATATCGACCATTGCGTCTGTCATTTGAGGTTGAATTACCCATCTGTAAGCAAGTTGGATGCGGTATGCATGCTGGTTCCAGCAGATGAATGATTCGGATTGCACATTAGCTGGGTCCTGGTTTCTCTGAGAAGGGATTATCATGCTTACCGTGACAATGGCATTGACGGTCTACAAACGGCTGTTTGAAAACACTTCTTTTTCATAAAAAGGGTCTCATAGCCTGTCAAATTGATATTGCGCTGGTTATGATCGGCCCTTTCACTAGGTCTGTGCTCCATTGTCTGTGCCGCTTGTATGGGTGTTGTCGTGCTTACAGTAATAGGATGCTTGAAAGTCAAAGGATAGCTAATCTAACATAAAACAAGAGATATATGAGTGGCCATCGACAAGTGATGTGATTGGATCTAACCCATTATAAGTAGGTTGAGGATGCCAATGATGAATTGGGGGAGATGACAATGATTGGATCTAATCCAAAACCTAAGGTTGACCAAGCTCATTTCTAGTTAGCAAGGAGGACGTCCGAGTTATGGGCCTCCACACTGCATCTAAGGTAAGTCATAATCATAAGAAGCAGGACCTACGGGAAAGAAAACCGGGAAGGAATGGGAACGATCTACCAACCTGCTTTGGAATTTTTACACTAAACCATCTACATCCCAAGTTTAGAAACTGGGTTTGGCTGTCAAAGCATGGTTAATTATTGCATGCATCTCTCTTGTGTTGGCATTCATCCACCAGGTTTGATGGAAAATCAATATTCATCCCCAGAGGTTGTTTTCTGAAATTCCACTGTAGAATTCACGTTGGATTTTTGCATTAGAGCATAGACGGGCCATCTAGACACATTGTCCTAATGCCCATCATGCCCTGTTTCTCCAACGGAAGATGTGGCTGCCTTGGACTTAAACAGCCCTTCGGATATAACCAACATAGTGCAGCGACTCTATAGCTGAGATGGCATGGGTATGCTTGCAGTTCTGGCTTCTGCTGATTTTCTGAAAGTCGAACAGAGAGTGGCGTATGGAGACATCTACATTTCCAGGGGACCCAAGATGTAATTATGACAGACAGTACGAGGGAGGAGCACGCGACATCACAGCTCTTCCTTTTATTTTGCTTTCTAGAGAATAGCTTCTTCCTCGGACCAGTTCACACCGTGTTGTTCATATCAATTCCGTTTAAGAACTAACCCATCTTGTCCTACAATAGCAATATCAGCTAGCCAACACAATGTAGCCAATTATTAAATGATAAGCAAAGAAAGAGGGCAGCGCATCAGCTTCCCTTTCCCCAAATGCTGCATGTTTTGTTTTTAGTTGTTTTGGTCATTTGATGCATCTTACACTATCGCAGCTTTTTCAGTGAAAAAAGAGAGAGAGGTCTGGCCCATTTACTTGTTTTTACTTGGTGCCCATCCAGGCTCATTTAATGGCAAGAGGTGGTTCTTTATATCAAAATCTAGACATAACACATTATTTGAATATCCCCTTCTCTGTTTGGTCGACTAGGCGTATTCATCATATCTACCCACACCTGGAGCGGCTTGCGTGAGATCCGGATCCCACAGGAGGGTGGAATCCAAATTCATTTTACGGGTACACCTTATGTTTTACGTCAACCCAACCCTACAATATATCTAAAATAATATTTGAATTTTTCATATTAAAAATCATCCAAATCAGATGGTCACACTAAGATAAACGGTAGAAAAGGCTTTGGATAATAAACACCAATTATTATATTATTTATATGATCTGAAACGTTAACTATATGTATTTTGATTAAATAATTGATTTAAAATATTTATATACTGTTAAAAGTATTCCAGGACATTTTTTGGTGATAATTATAAAATTTTTATAACTTTTACTTATCTCGGCCTTGAATGATTTTTAATATTAACGTGTTAAATCTTATTTTTAATATTTATGGTTGGATTAACGTACAAAATAAAGTGGAGCATGAAATGAATTTGTATCCCGCCCTCGGTGTGGGATCCGGATCCCACCCAAGCTCCCTACCCACACCACGCAGCAGTCGATTTGTAGTTTAAGAGAAAGCATGAAACACCTGACAAGCTCATCGTCAGGTCGGTGTAAATCATTGGAACGAATACCATGCGCAAAAATGGTTTGACCGTGAGGTACTCGGATTCATCAACCGGTAATTTTTATATTTTAGGCTTGCGAGCGAGGCATATTTGCGTGAAAATTCCGCGCTCGCCCGTGGAATAAGCGAACGCGGAGATGATCTGGCAGAAGAAAATCTCGTCAGCTCAGGCGGTGAGCGTAACAAACGCTAAAACGAGAAACAGCTGCTCAACATTCAAATCCTGCGGCCGGCGCGTTGGAGCGGTGATCCCACAAAGCGGGT
>JAYJMB010045327.1:0-30932 GCA_036873735.1 Pouteria campechiana
GAGTTATTTTAAGTCTGATAGCTAGCATGAATTTAAAAACTGAGTAGTTTGATGTAAAAATTACTTGTCTTCATGGTAACTTAGAGGATAAAGTCTATATAGAAAGAGTTTTGATTGTTGCCACATCATTTAAGTCATCAAGCAAGAGATTCAACATGAGATCTATTCTTATTATTTTCTTACTAAGATTATTAAAATCTATCTTTCTCGTGATGATGAAATCCTCTAATTTTTATTAGGGAAGAAAATACTCCTTAATCCCATTATTCCCTAGTACAAGTTTTTGACAAAACTAGGACCCATGATTTTTCTATGTAAAAATTCTTGTATATTTGTAGGTTTCATTTAATTGGATGATTGATTTGTGTTGATCGGAATTTGTGATTGCCTATTTTATTTACATAAAATAGACAATTTATCCAAATAAGTTTTCACCCACCTTGCACATGTACCCTCAACATCATAATCCATCAATGGAGAACATTAAGCAGATAAATGATGTTAGAAATCAAATTAGTTTACTAAAATTCCCATAGAAACCTAAAAACAAACTTCCATCAGAATGTTCTTTCTTGCAGTAATCCCATGCGAAAGTTCTTTTACCATATGCATCACTTCTTCAACATTTAGGTTGAGAGAGAGCATTCCGATGCAAGTTTTATTTTTGATTTTTCAGGAAGCATCTGAATAAACTCACCTCATTTCTAATATCGTTTATTTGATTAACCGTGCTCGATGCTCTCTTGATGGATTGCAAAATCAGAGGCACACGTGCAGGGCGAGTGACACCAAAGTGCATGGTGCAACGTGCAACGGAGAGATGATTGCTGAGGTGGATGGTGGATTCCAGCAAATCATTGCTGCGTGCAACGGAGCATGCATGAATCTGGAGAGAAAGGGGGCCATTGGCTAATGCATTAGCTCACACTGCTGCTTTAATGGGCCACATGGGTAGAAAAAGAAAAAAGCACTACATACTGTGGTGTGCATGCATGCAAATCGTCCTTCGCCGCAAGCTTCTTGCACCACAATATTATCGTGATTGGCTGTATATGTCTACCACTTCAGCCTCTTCATTTGGCAACCCATGTGTTGGATATTTTTTGAAATACAAATTCGAAATAGGAAATGCTTATGCTTTTCCTTTCTGGCTTTTAAGTTTTAGAAACGCTTTCCCATGGCAAATGGAAACTCCCATATATCGTTTATAAATCACTGTATGGTTAGACGTTAGAATTGCACTCTATATAAGGATGAAAATCCAAATATAAGAAATGACAGTGAATAGATCGAGGGAGTATAACAATTTATTGTTGTGCTTACATCAGATTTGTTCTTATGCTTTTCTTTCTGTCATTTTCATACAGCTGCAAGTGCATTCATGCGTTTCCATTGAATTCTCTTTCCATTACCATTGGACATCTTTATTTTATTTATTACCATGTTGCAAGGTCATTGAAACACTGATGACCATGGCTTGACCACTGCTTCTAAAGGGGTTTGTCACAATATGGTGTATTAGGAAGCATCAACGGTGCAATTGGCCTCTGCGGCAGTTTTCATGTGACCAATTCTATGCCCACCCTAATTAAGATGGACGCTAAATAAAGATTTTTATGAGATTCATAGGTAAGTGTGTTGATGATTGTGCAGTTATTATTTTTTTTTTGTATTATAAAAAAATGTTTATCTTATTTAATTGGTTCTTGCAAGGTGTACCAAAATATTTTAACGCACTGAATGCAGGAAGGAGAATCGAGCCCAGCTACAAAGAGTTCCCTAAAATCTTGCTTACGACATTTTGTTTTGAGAGTTTTGAGATCTTTTAGGAAGGCAACCTAAAAGATTGTGATTAAAGTCAGAACAGATTTTCCATTAACACCAGCTATACTATATATATAGTGGGGAAATTTCAGTCTTAAAAAAAGGTATCTTAATTGATATGCTTTATCTCGTTCTAATTACTTTATACTATCTGTTTTATTTTTACATTTTTATCTTCTCCCTATAAAAATCACCAACACTCATCTACTTGTTTTTAAAGAGACTTTTGTGTTTTTTTCCCAATTCATTTTCATGCATGTACGAAAAGGAAATATATATTCTCCTTAGCTACTATACAGGCTTATGTGGATGACGTGCTGATTTAGATTTCCTATTTGCCGTCCAAAATTCAAAAAGAAACCTTTGCTTCTTTTTTTTTTCCCCCAATTTATTTTCATGCATGGACGAAAAGGATATATTCTCCCTAGCTACTAGATATGCTTGTCTGGGTGACCTCTTTGGTATCCAACATCCAAAAAGTAACTTTTCCCCCCCCAATTCATCTTCATGCATGCACGAAAAGGAAATATTCTCCCTAGCCAGCTGCTATATATGCTCACGTCAGTGCATAGTGGCCATCTGCCAAGCAATAGTGCATATTGTGCATGGGAATAAATCCTGTGTATATCTATGCAATCTTTGATGGGTCGGTTTGGCTAGAATGTGTTACAGTGATTTTTTGCTAAAAATACAACATTCACTTTTAGATCTTTATTAAATCATAGAACTATAGCTAGGATTCTTTTGACCATTAAAGAATAAAATAGTTTTTTTAATCAAATTTCATTATTTTTTTAATAATTTTTTGTCAAAGTCTGTTAAGTTTGGTTAAACTAAGTTTAATGGATTTTTATTAAGTTCAGTTAAAAGCCATTAAATTATGTATGGCATTTAATAAGCTTTAATTGAATTTAATAGAAGCTGATTAAAACTCAATTAAATTCAATTAAACATTATTAATGTATTTCATAAAGTTTACCAAAATTATTATTACAACTAATTAGACTTGATTAAATTTAATTAAATTTCATTAGCAACTCTATTGAATTTATCGATATTTTATAGAGTTTAATAGAGCTGTTATTAAACTTCATTAAAATATATTAAATTCCATTAAATACTTTCACAGGCTTTTATAAATTCTATTAAGTAAATGAGATGTGATCGCATGAAAACGTTTTCATGGGAGTTATAATGAAAAATGCTCCATTTTATGTTTTAAAAAATAAAATTTGAAAATTCAATTCATTAATAATGTTTTGGATTAGGAAATTTATTAATGATATTTCACTTTAAGAGTTTAGCTAATAAGTAAAAATTCACATCATTTGGAGACTTGTGTAGACCATAATTTACTTGATAGTTTTAAATAATTTTAACAAATCTATATTAACTCTCAAATAAGATAAATTTTATGACCAATCAAGTCTTCAAATAATTTGATTTTTCCATCTTAGCTAAACTATCATTAACGAATTATATTTTCAAAACTATTTTTTTAAAATATAAAATGGAGCATTTTCTTCAAATAATGTGATTTTACATCTTACCTAAACTATCATTAATGAATTAGCCCGGAAAACATTTTCCTTTCTTTTCGGATAGTTGAAGTGTTACACCTCTCTATCACTGAATGTACAGACGGGAGTGTCACTTTGTATTGATGGTTAAGTGCGGATTGATCATCTCCTAAAGAGGGTATTTTAAGGAAGATGCACTGCACCTGGTCATACGAGAATCACATCCAACGTCAGTGATGTTTTCTAGCCTGCAAATTGTCTTGCCACATGTACATGGGGGCAACGTAAAAGCTAAGTTTTGACGGCGGAAAAGGTATATATTGAAAGATGGCTTTAATAATACAAGGATGATAGTAATCATAAAGTGAACAAAGTTAAAATAAATAGAGAGCAAAGATTAAAAATATAAGTAATTATATGAAAAAATAGGATATTGGTACATATCAAATCAACTCTCTGCAAAATAGATTTTTAGTACAATTTCATTTCATGGATTCTAAATCCATTCCACACATTATTTAGTTAATATCAGGATACTAACAAAAGATCTCGTTAAGTGCATACCTCAACAACTCATAAAACTAGTGGGAAACACTTGAAAAACGGCTGACCTTTGGGCTTCCTTGTAGGCGGCTGAGTCGAGTTTGTTTACCCTTGGGTCACGGTCACAGTCAGTTGAGCAATAGGGTATTTTATCCTGCATTCAGGTTGAGGTTGACTAAGCAGGAGCTAGAGAGGAGGTTATCTGAGCAGGAGGGTCGCGTCCTTAGCTTGGGAGGAGCATACCAGGGCTCTGTCCAAACATGATTCCACAATTTCTGATCTCCTTCAGGAACTTTCGGCGGGCCAGGCAAGTCAGGAGGCCATAGAGAAGTAGGTCCGGGCTTAAGTGGTTTAAGGCTGACAATCTGTTTCAGCCTTTTACAATCTTGTTCTAAAGAACAATGTGCACATGCACAAATTACTCAAGAATTTAGGAATGATAAATCGTTCCTGAATAGATGTTAATAGTAGTTGTCCGAAGACTTTTAAAAGATTTATGAAAAGTTTTTGTTGCCTCTATCTCTCAACTTGACTTGGAGAGAAAATTAATTCACTATTTATAAATAAATTACATATACAAAAATGTAACCCAGTACACTTTGACCAATCAATCAACTCATGTACAAAATGTAAGCCCCATAGCTAAGGTGGTCAGTATTATCAGAATCGGACTAGACCGGTTGGTTAAACTCGTTCTACACGGAAACGATCAGTTGATTGATTCAGTCTAGCCTGGTTCAAACCAATAATAGATTTTTTTAAATTTTACTATAATAAAAAGATAAATTAAAATAATACAGTATTATATAAAAGATTTATATATTTAAATTAATATCTTTAACTTAGACTTTTTAAAATTATGTTCTATTAATTTTTTAAAAAAATTCAAAAATATAAAAAACTAGTTCAACTAGAACGGCGTCCTATTTAACCACCGTTGCTTTTTTGATAACACTGAAGGTAATAACTAGATTAGGAGCATTAATAGAGCCCTGCTGTGGTACACTACAGTACCTCCGAAAAATGCCCTAGCTAACCGGTTCTTATTTTTCGCCACATCTAAGCTCCAATTCAATGCATTATTTACAAGAAAAGCCCTGGCATATGTAGTATACGATGCGGTTAAATCTTTCTACCAATCGCTAACTTGACACAACTCTCATCCTTTGTCTAAGCTTAAGACTAAATGCCTGCATAAAATGAATTATGCAGAATCCTCTGCCATCTCATTTCGAGTTGAATGGCAGAAATGAAAATTATGATATGAAATTAGACAGTCTAAGGGTGATTAAAAAAAATTATCAGGCAACTTGTCCTCTGGCGTCGATGACCTTTTTAGGTGAAGATAAGACAATATTTTATGTTAGCATGCTTTGCCTATAGGCTCGCCCAGTAAATCAAGCTATTAATGGCAGGACGTCTAAGCTTTCTAAACTGAGTTACAAATTCATGAGCCATAGGCCAATGGTTCAGGAAACATATTGATGAGGTGCTTGGTTGGTTGGAAAGTATTAGAGAGTATAAAAAAATTATATTCATGGTACAGGTTTGGCAATTATAAAGTACACAATGTTAAAATAAATAAGGAAAATAATTTAAAAATATAAGTAATTATGAAAAAAGTAAAATTACTATGATAAGTACTATAGTGAGTAAGGCTTTGTTTGGGAATAGGAAAAAATGTCACCCATTTTAATGCAATTTAACATGTTGAGTATCTAACAAGTTTGGTTTTTTATTATCATTATCTGTATTTCAAGTCATTATTTTTTATCTTTTCATACCAAAAGTTTATTTATGTTATTTTTGTCTACTTTAATTTTAATCATTACCCCAAGTCACATTATGTAACGTTCTCTCATCTACTTTACTTTTTCATATTTTTTTCCCTTTTTCACTTCTTTTTATTGTTCCCAAATGAACCTAAATGCCAAATCAACAAATGAAAGTTTTCTTTATAATCCTTTTCAACCTGTCCAATAGAATCAGCCAATCCGCCCTTGAATGTGCATCGTTGCACATTAAAATGCACAAGTGCCAAGGTTTTTTTATTTTTACAAATATGCTATCCTCTCAAAATGGGGCATCTTGATAAGTGGGTACAGGTGCTAATGGTGCTTAATCGACCCACTTACTCAACATAGCAACATAACTCTACTCAGCTGCTTAATTAGCTTGCGTGGTGGGATACTGAAGAATGATTCTTCAACGCGTCCCGTTGTTGAGCCAGATTAATTAAAGCCAAGGTTGTCATATCTACGAAAAAATCTTTCCACTCAACTTTCTTTTCAACTTTAGCCAATGTACAATTGGCTGATTTTAAGTTATCTATTTTTGCACTGTATTCGCCAAGTAACCTAAAGAATTAGTCTCTTATTATAAAGCCCAAGCTTAACCAAACACAAATCCGTAATTTTTTGCTGAATTGTGTCCATTAAGATAGCTGCAAATGAAGAGGCATGCAGTTGGTCGAGTCACACTACAATGATGTTTGAACCACTTCCCTCTTCTTACTTTTTTGTGTCGAATCCAAATTTTTTTTTGCGTTTAACTTATATATAAAATACTCTAATTATGATATATCTTCTTAATACCAAACACCATGTAAATCGGTCATTCAGGTAAGTCTCACCAAATTAATATTCTAGAAATTAAATACTTACTCTAAAACTTTTAAGATGGCCCATTTTATGTGTGTGAAAAATTTTATTATTCATTTTTAATTAAAAATATACGTTTAAATATAATTTATAAGTTATACGACTCAATTATAGCCTTCATGTTTTCTTTTGATAGGATCCACCCAAATCTTAGATTTGTATAATTTTTTATATTAAATAAATTTATCATATTTTAATTATATATATATATACATGGCATGCACCCAAAATGCATTGTGGGTCTCAGATTGTCTAGAGATTGGAGGAAGAACTTGCAACGTCGGTTACAAATGATTGGTGTTCCATCTTTTTAGTGGTTTTTTATGCTTTTGAATATTAGGTGTGTAACTCACGTTAATTCAGTTTGGTTCTTAATAGAATTTGTTCTAATCCAAGTTTTAAAGATCCTACCCTACTCTCTTATTAGGTTAGTTTAGTTCAAGGCCCGATCTTACCTTATTTCTTTTAAGGTCAAATTGATTTGATTTCAGGTTTAAATGGGTTAGCTGTGATGCTAATAGGTATCTTTGTCTCCTCCTAAAATTTTCGACCAATCACCACAATGAAGCAACTAAAGTAACCATTAGCCACCTTAATTTTGGGTCATAGCAATTTGAACTGGCTCAAGTAACTGATATTTGCTTGGATAAAAGACCAAGCTGCCTGAATTTCATTCCATTACTCATGACATCGGCACAAATCTGCTTTTTCAAGAAGCTACGATTCCAGGCACATATTAGTCTCTGAAGACACTGAAAGGGTACCTCTAAAAGGTGTTAAAAATCTATAAATATACCTATTGTCGTTTGAAGTAAACAAAATCACCCAAGCATTTTATTTTATTCCACTTTTCATTAAGTGTCGATTTATTGAGTTACATTAAGAAATCTTCTTTTAACAATAGATGTCCATCATGTATGGTCAACCTTCTTATGAGATTATGCAACCAAAACTTGGATAAACTCTTGAGAATTGTCTACTTTTGTGAATTTTACTTCAAAAATGGAAAAGTGATGAGTCATCATCCTCTATTTTTCAATGAAGATTTTCACCAAAAAGAAGGAGCTTGGGAAAGGAATCCTCAACACATGCCTGTTTCAGCATACAACAAAATCTAAAATCATATCACCTATTACTGAAGCAACAAACCCACTTGACACCTGATGTTACCTCATCCAAGTGCTGAGCTATAAACAAATTATTATATCACTGATGTATAGAGTGCGTGGGAATGAACTACAACTACTATAGACACGGGTCGGATCAATTCTGGGTACCCAGACAGCTGAACCAATCGAACTGACCCAATTTATAAATGCAGTTTAGACAACCTTATCTAAACTGACCCTATGGGTAACTTGGTTGAGACCGATCCTGCTTAAAATTGGGTTGGCTTTGGTTCAATTCATGGGTATGTGACTCAAGTTGCACCCTTAATTTTCATTGGCTTATGTTTACGAACGGACAAGCCATCCATCCAACGCATGCAGCACAAAAGTCAGCCATGGGTAACCCTCAGTAGACATCATCCAATGCAGAGGAATGATCCACCGTTATCAAAGATGCATTGGACCTTGGCTGAAGAACAAGACACCCTGGTTTGACGTCGATCTTGGAAAACTGACATCTTTTTGGCGTGTGGCCACTGGGGATTGGCTGGTCGATTCAGGAATGAGTTATGTTGCCATGTCCCGTTCATAACATTCACGATACACCCATTTTCAGAAAATGAAAAGATCAAGAGTTTGACAATCAAAGCACCTCGATTCTGTACTAAATTCTCCCCATTTTATTACATGTAGAGTGCATATTTTCCATACTTCACCCCATGCCCAAGTTCTCTAGCCAGATAACATGGCAAACTAACCAGGTTTGATAGTATTAGGAGTTACCATTTGTTGCCATCTCCCTTCCTTACATTTTTCTTTTTAACTTTCTTCCTATATTGTAAATTTGGTGGTAGCAATGTTCTCTTTTTCTTCTTCCTACCGCCTTCTTATGCCCGTGACCGACTCCCTCTGGCAGTTAAAATACACAGCGGCAACAGGCAATCCTAGGTTGTAGAGCACAGCAAAGTCCCTGGTGTTGAAGTTCTGCCGCCACCCAGGAGCATAGACAGTCTGACGGCCCAGCTGCTCGAACAAGACGAAGACAAATCGATGAATCCCAACTGACGGCCTTGGGCTCTCATAGCACACAATCTCCCGCCCTGCAACCACCATTCCCAGTCTAAGCTGTCAATGCCTATGAAACCTGAACTCTGGGAATGCAAGCGAAATGTTCTTGGGTACAAGCATCTCTTCCACCACCCCCTCCACACCCACAATCCAGACAATTGTAGAGAAGGAAATTACCCAAAAAACAAAAAGTTAGAGGAGGTTGCCATAAAGATGCTCACATAGACCTTAAATGTGTGAATACGCTGATGGAGGATCTTAATTACCGTACACATTTCTAAAAGTCTGTTTGTTGTGCTTGTAATAAAAGGAAGGTGTAATAATAATTTTTTTATATATCTTTGTAGAGTAATATGATAATTTAATAACTTATAACAATTTTGACAAATTTATTTTTTTTTATCATAGCTAATATTTTAAATTATTTCTCTATGAATTTTCATTAAAAGACTATTTTGTATTTTGTTGACCTTATTCTTTTTCACGCTTATTTATTTATAACTTCCTTTTATTACACTTTTTTGCTCCGCTCTGTCCAAATAGACCCCTAAAATCATCAGAAAGTGATGCATTTGATCTTTGGCTACACTCCAAGGAATAAAATTTCGCTTTGCCCATTAGAAAGTGTTGCACTTTCCAGCGCTGTTGATGTGGAACTTAGGATGTGGTGAGAAGCTTTATTAGAACAAGACAAAAAACTATCGTTTCGTATAAGGAAAAGGAGGCGGAAAAAGTAGTTGATATAGAATAAAATACTGACAGAATGGGGGACATAGTCGTACACCTTTTATGTATTTATAGGATATGTGCTCTGCATGCACATTTCTGGACTAAAAATGAAGCAAGTGTTGGAATTGGCGTGGCCCTCAGCAGGAGCTGAGGTATATTAACTTTTTATGGTGAATGCCGTGAGATTCAACAGTAAGCTACGTGCTCCCGCGGACTAGCTCGTTTACTGGATGCTGACGAGATTGAGAGTCAGTCCAAAAGCGTCGCACAAAAGGGCCTATCGCCGTTTCCACGCGGAATCTTAATCTGTCGAAAAAGCTCCTTTTGCTCTGCTTCCCCAGTGTTCTCTGCGGCCGCAGGAGAACCCAGGAACAAGCAATCATCCTCGACCTAGCGCGGTTTCTGCTGCATATCCAAGGTTCATATTTTTCTCCAATGGGGGCAGAAGAATCCTAGCCATACCGTTAGGTTTCTTCTGGGAAATGGAAAATATTTCCATACATCTTTTAATGTGACA
This sequence comes from Pouteria campechiana, assembly GCA_036873735.1. Taxonomy (NCBI): domain Eukaryota; kingdom Viridiplantae; phylum Streptophyta; class Magnoliopsida; order Ericales; family Sapotaceae; genus Pouteria; species Pouteria campechiana. The sequence goes on from JAYJMB010045327.1 coordinate 9,971, forward strand.
TGGCGTTTTAAATATTTAACTTTATTTTTTTATTTTGAAGTGGAACAAACTCATTTTTATTATTTTGGAGTGGGATATATGTTTGAGAATGAGCAGAACCGTTAGGTTTGTTATTATTATTATTATTATTTTTTAATTATTATTTTCTATTTTTTCATATAAAAAATCTACCTATTTTAATGTAAAGTATTGTGATTGAAAATGTAAGTAAAAATGAAAACAAGTAAATTGGTCAAAGATAATTAAATGTCATTAAAGACAAAAGGATAGAATTTATACTCTTAACTTTTACCCGGTGTATTTACCCAAATGATGAATTTTAAGAATACAGCTCAATGATAAGAGAAGTATTTTAATAGGTATAGACTTGATAAAACTGGGGAATTGAATCTTTTGGACCATAATTGGGCATGTGGCCAGTTCAAAGTGGAGTTGGGGTTCAAAAGTCGGTTTTGGTTCACATAAAATGATAAGAGTATGCACCATCGTGTTATTAACATGAATGTCATAATGCTGTACTAGTTGCTGGCCTCAGGCTATATTGAGAGAAACAAGTGGGAGGAAATCTATATCTTTCTTTTTTAGTGCGAGACACGAATCCAGTGGCCTTTCTTTTCTAGCGTGAGCGACCGATAGACTGGCCGACAATGGTGCCTATGTCAACCAAGTTTGTGGCCAACGTCTATTAGAAAACTCCTCATGTTAAGCCATGGACTTATTATTCTCGTTCTTGTATGTGTAACGTGGGCCAAGAATCAGGTTTATGCATGCAACAACTATAGAGTAGGATGCTGGTTTGTGATTATTGGGGTGTAACATGGGTCGGGTTGCCCCAAAACTCGCCCAACCTAACCTGAATTCATTTTCCAAAACCTAAATACCTAATATGATTCACCGATTCCATTCCACCCACCCCACTTGCAAGCCACAATTGCACTGTTTCCAGATGGACAGTTGCCATTTCCTCTTATCCGGCCACTACCAAGTGCCAAAGCCGAAAATCCCTTTTCGTCTCCCAACCCCCAAGCCATCCCGTTGGATACTAGCAAGCAAACTCAGGCCAACTGCAACTACATTACATACTTGGAGTTATCTCCCAAGCCATCTCGTTAGAGCCTCTTGGCATCTCTCTTCCATCCAGCAATTGGTGACTATGTTTCTTATGACCCAGTCAAGTTGCACCCTTGACAGCAAAAAATGGGAAACCCATTTTCTCTATTGTGGTTGTTGCCAAACCCTTCTCCTTTTCTCTTAAGTTATCCTGTTGGAGTCTCTCGGTATCTCCCTTCCATCGGTGACTGGTGATTCTGTTTCTAGCAACCAAATCCAAGTTGCACCCTTGACAAAGCCAATAATGAGAAACCCATTTCCTTTGCCACCATTGCTGCCAAATCCCTCTCCTTGTCTCCCAAGCTATCTCGTCAGAGCTTCTAAGCATTTTCCTTTTATCCGATGACTAGCGACTTGTTGGCTATATGTTTTATATTCTGCAAGGCTCACTGGGCCTGTGCATGAGTTATATGTATTGGATAATGCATATTGTATAAGGTTATATATTTTTGTATTCTCTTGGGTTAAATATACACAAAGAGGGACATACATAAAGAGGTATATGTGTGAGAGGTAGGTTATTATCCTTGAGAAAAAATGTATAATTATTTTCTTGCATAGTGAATTATTCTTTTGTCTGATAGAGTAGTTTGCAAGGTCGAATCATGTTAATTCGGTGTGTTTTCTATGTGATTAATTTATGCTTACTTATGTGTTCTCAACTGTATTCTCAATAAAGCTTTGGTTCATGAAATTTTAGGGCATTGAAATTTGATGATCTTGAGAATGGGAATACAAGCATCTCATCAAGGTGATCACGAAGGCTTAATCACCTTTGGACAGCTAGACCCAATCGGAGGTGCAAATTTTAGATTTGCATTTTGGATGGCTCAAATCAAATCAGTGTAGATGGATCTATCTAGGGCAACAAGATAGTATTGTTGCTGGTGGACAGACGATGCAGGGTTGCCATATTTGTGGATAAAGGCTGATCGGATGGCAGTTGCAATGCAAGGACGTTAATTGGACGATTTTAGCATTCATGGAAAGTGCATCTGCGGGCGTACAATCTAATCAATCAGCTATAATTTCTTGGAGGTTGATCAGAGTGGTTGGAGACTGATTCTGCTGGGGCGTCATGTGCTCAGCAACGCAGTGTGAACGGAGGCAACAATGGGTGAATGATTGACGATCGTTCATACGGGTAGTTGGGTTCTTCTTCCCAGTCAGCTTAGAGGAAGGAGAAAATAATATTTTTTTTCTAGCCGAAAGTAGAGGTTATCGATTATCGGCAGTGAGCAGAGGTAGTAGGGAGCTGGACTGATTTCGATGAAGAAGGTGCAGAGACATTGGCGGCATCGATAGCGGCTTTATTCTGCTTTTTTGGCTATCAGAGAAGGCTATCCGGTGCCGAGAAGGTAGATTTAGGTGTAAAAAAAATGACGTATATTTTTCGATTGTTGAAGATCGACCGACGGATGGTTGGCGGTGGACAACATAACAGGCAGCTCCGACTAGGGTTTTCCTATTCATGCATTAGAAGGTGATGCACGAAAGCGGTCTGTCATGATAGACAAAATAGAAAGAGGATAGACGGCCAGGTTTTGCTGGCCCATATCTTGTAATTTAGAAGTTGGATTTTGGTGATTCGAGTGTTATTTTCTAAGTTTTGGGACTTTTTGAGTCACCCAGATGGTTCAGACTGAATAAATTCTACTTATTATTGAGTATATTGTGCAAGATAACATTTTTTGAAGTTTGGAAATGTTAGAAACTACAAGAACTTCAAACAAGGTAATAGCACAAAGTGGCTCAGCTTAGATAATAATGCAGACAAATCTGAATGTGACATTTGTAGTTAAACCTTTCAATAGGCAGAATGATTTCACCTTGTAGCAGCAACGAGCGAAGAATATCTTAACTCATGAGAGAACAGTAAAAGCTCTTAAGAAGAAGTCAGAGAAACCAAAAAAGCTAACTGATGATGCATGGCTCATGAGGGATTTAACAATGAGTATGATCCAATTGTATCTTGCATAACACACTTCGAGAGGTCATTAATTTGATGGATCCAGAGAAAGTGTAGATAAAGTTGGAGAGCAGATATAAGTCAAAGTCATTAATGAACAGGCTATATTTGAAGAAGCATTTGTATAGTATTCGGTTAGAAGAAAGCAGAAATTTTGAGAGGCACTTAGATAAGTTGAATAGAATATTGATAGAGCTAGTTGCTTTGGAAGTAAAAATCAATGAGAAGGGTAAGATATCTATCTCTGGGATTGAGAAGGAGGATAAAGCATTACTCCTAACTTCATTACTTGATTCTTATGATCATATTATGATGATATTATTATTTGAGAAGGATACACTGAAGATGGATGAGGTTATTGCTTCCTTGTTGATATATGAGACCCAAAGAAAAAATAACACTGGTGGATTATCAGGCAATGAGAGTGCTTTGGCAATGACAAGTGGTCATTACAATAGAAAAAAATTTATTTAGAGGAAGAATAATTTTTAGAGAGGCAGGACAGATTCAAATCAAAGGGAGACTTCAATTATTGAAGGTGTAAAAAATATTATCATATCAAGAGGAACTGTCCAAAAGTACATAAGAGTCAAGAGAAAAGAGAGTAAGGGAAAGAAAAGCAGAAGATGGAGGAATCATCTAATGAGATTGCGATTATTGAAGACAATGATGTCTTGCTGACGATGGAAGTAGGTATGTATAGTTCCGATTAAATTTTAGATTTTGGTTGTTTTTTTCACGTATGTGTAGTTAGAGAACAATTCGATACATATAAGGAGTGTGATGGTGGTACTGTATAATGACAAACAAAGTAGAGAGTAGCATTGTCGGTATTGGAACAGTATGGGTTCGCATGTTTGATGGTGTTATTCAAACATTGACTAATATGAAGTATGTACCGAATTTGAGGATGAACCTAATTTCATTAAGAACGTTAGATTCCAAAGGTTACAGGATGTTTGTTGGAGGTGGAGTTCTCAAGGTGAGCAGAAGGGTCATGGTTATCATGAAGCGATATATGATTAAAAACCTATAAAAATTGATAGAAAGTGTGAAAATAGGTAGAGATCCTGTGAGATCCCAAGTTGCAGGTATGAGTGGAGTATAAACAATCAAGTTTGTGAAAGATTTTGAGAAGAAATGGGTGACGTTTGCTTCAGGTGAAGTACAGACGATCAAGTCTACGGAGAGTCAGACGGTCAAGTTTGCAGAAGATTTTTAGAAGAAACCATGACAATTGCTTTGGTAGTTTGTGGTAATATCTTTGGTAGAGATTGCATTGCAGTGATGAGAGAGGTGGAGTCACCTTGAGTTGTAAAACAGTAGTGAGCTGAATGAGGCACTTGGGAGGGGTGCAATGAGTCATGCTAGATAAAGTATGACAAATAAATTTTTGTAAGCTTGTAGGATGATTGTTGATACTAATTTTTCTTCAAGTTGGTTGAATATTGTAGAATTCAGTCTAAGGTGGAGATTTATTAGGCATGTGTCTTGTATTCTTTAAGGTCCACTAGGCCTACACATGGGCTATATGTATTGGGTAATACGTATTGTGTAGGGTTATATATTTTTGTATTCTTTAGGGTTAGATGTACACAGAGAGAGACAAACATATAATGGTGTGCGTGTGAGAGGTAGGCTGTTGTCTTTGAGAAAAAATGTGTAATTGTTTTCTTGCATGGTAAATTATTCTTTTCTTTAGTGGAGTAAGTTGTAAGGCCAAACTATGTTAATTCGGTTGTGTTCTTTGTATGATTAATTTATACTTGCTTATGTTTTCTCAACTTTATTCCCAATACAACTATATTTATAATAACCCAAACCCAAGTTGCACCTTCGATGGAGTCAAAAACGAGAAAAGAATAATCTATTCCACCGAAGTGTACTCAACACTTTGGCTACATGTGACGCGTGATACATGACTTCTGCAAATTGTTAAGCCGAAAGTGTGTTTAAGCCAGGTGTTCACATGATCCACTATTCTTCTCCAACCAAACCAAGATAAAAATCATCTTAAATGGCCTACCATCCATTATAAGAATAAGTGGCATGAAGGGTTTGTAATGCTAAGTTAATTTTCTACCCAAGCTTCAAATGTTTTTGAATTTATTATATAGTGAATAAAGAAACATATACGAATTTTTTGGAAAAATATGAATGATAATGTAAAAAAGTACCATTGTTGTAAGTAATTTAAGGTCTATTTAATAAGATATATAAATCTTTTTTCTTTTCCCATATTTTTTAATTTATATAGTATCTTCTTTTTCAAAATTTGTATTTTTGTCATTACTATGTACTTTTTAATTAGTATTTTTTAATCCTTTTATTTTAAAAATCTATTACATTTATCTTTATTTTAATTATTATTTATATTTTATTCCCTTATTTTCTCAACTTTTTAAAATTTTATCTTTGTTATTTTTTTTCTCTTGTTTAATTCCTATCACATAATTTGAATTCAACCCAGATCCGAATTACTCAATTCGGGTTAGGATTTAGGTTTGACTTCGGTTAGGATTAGGGTTGAAAATTTATAGCTTGGGTTGCATACCTGCTTGTGAATGATAAGCAGTTGCAGGTGGGCCCGGTTAAGGAAACCAACCGACCAGCCTGCTGCTTTTCGGTGAATGGATACATGCACGTACCGAAACTAACCGACCAACCCTTCTGCTTTTCGGTGAATGGATACATGCACGTACCAAAACCAACCGACCAACCCTCTGCTTTTCTGTGAATGGATACATGCACGTACTGTACGTACCGTACGGATCATTTATAGGACAAATGGATTTGCATGCGCATCCAAGTAAGATGAAGATGTGAGAGAACACGACTATCACTTACCGAAAGGCGGTGCACTCGTGGTCGCCGGTATATCGGTTACCAACCTGCAAATACCATCACAAAAACACAGCAAGGATCAGTAGCAGTGCAAGAATCAGTCTCCCTTCTCTCTCTCTCTCTCTCTCTCTCTCTCTCTCTCTCTCTCTCTCTCTCTCCCTCTCTCATCTTTGAGAAGACATAATAAAAGTCTCCTCCGGCTATCTATTGACCAAGATGACTCTCTTATTTCAAGTGTTGCCCATCGATTAGTCAAGATCATCACATGGGTAAGTATTTCTTTTAAGGAGTTGTCCATGGGAGCTACTTAGTCTTTGTAGGACGAAATTTCTGTATTCAGAAACACATTGTCTGCCCCCACATTCTCAGAAATTTATCACAAGCGGGAAAGTTGTAGTAATTGTTTGAATGGTTCTGCTAGCAGTTGTTGAGCAATATGAACAAAGCCATAATTGCTGTAGTGTTACCAGAATTGGGGACTAGTAGTTGAACCAGCCAAGTGTCCAGTTATAGTATAACTAGTTTGATTCAAAAAATAATGGAGTATAATTTTGAAAAATATAAATCATAAATATTAATCTAAATATATAGATTTTTTATATAATATTTAATTACTTTAATTTATTCTTTTATTCTATTAATAATATTAAAATAAAAAAATTCTTACTGAACCGAATTGGGCTAGTAGTTGACTGGGGTGTTGCCGGTCCGGTCTGGTTCTAATGGTTCTAATAACATTGGTGGCTCCAAGAACGGGGATTAAAAGCCAAACTATCTGTTCTGGTAGGGAGTGGAAAACAAATAGAAGTACGCCAACTGGCGACTCAGAGAGTGGTATTCACCCCCAAAAGTGAAAACTACTTGGGTTTTGCAATAGTGTAGCCAATGAAAGACGACAAGGGTTTATGGAATCAGCATCCGTAAAGATTGCCTTAATATTTTTGCCCCTCTCCTGTTCCTGACCTTTCCTACCGCATCACCATCAATGAAGACCAGATGCCGCATTAGCAACAACTGCAAAGTTGCGTCACTGTGGAGCTCTGCCCCATTTTCTTCACCATGATTTCCAAGACTTAAGCAAAGATACCGCCCTCATCTCATACCCACAATTTAATCATAGATACTTTGTAGCAGAATTTTTATATTAAAAGCGTGGATGTCATTGCTTGATTAGCCAGCATGACGCTTGCTTTCTATGTTCCAGAAGATAAATTGCTTGCTATAAATTTTCTAATCCACATGCATTGAGTTGTTTATAAGCGCTTGTGTTCATCTCCTTTAAATTACTGTATGGTATTATGCCTGCAAAAACGTGTTGTGCATTGTCCATTAGAAGGCTAGGGCGACTTAATTATTGAGTCAGAAGATCATGAACTGATCGAATGTATGTATAGGAATATGCATTATCACGTAATACACACCAGTGCAGATATTCCCTGAGTGTTGGGTTACTTGGACTCGGGGCGTCAGGATCGACCATAACCTGCAACAAACCCAGAAACTCTTAATACCAAGTTTGCAAAACCTCGGAGTTAAATTCAACATGCATTAAGCATTCAGCAAGACATTTGATTATAAGAATACATTGTGAAGAAATAGGGTTTTTAGTTCTTGATTAGCAATATGTAGAGTTTATGTATGTTGGGATGTCTGCAATACCCCTTTTGAGCTGCAAGAGTGTAGCCGCAAAACATTCATGAAATGGTATTTATATATGCGGATTGGGAAAACCCCAGGATTAATGGTTAGATGACATTTGTTGTGCTGAAAGTGGTGATGGAGACACGTGCGTCGTAGGGAAGCAAGCCAAATGTCCGCAAAAGTGGAAAGAAGTGGGCAACAGCCCGCATGGATGGTAATCACATTGCCACTTTTCATTTGCACTGAAAAACAGCATTTGAAACATATAATCAAAGGGGCATAAGAAATTGGGAGTGGGTGCACTTACCAGCGTGTAAAATGTCCTGAGGTCATTGCCTCCAATCTCAACCCTTGGTTGGTTGACTAAAGCTGAGGGTCTCAGCTCACATCCATTGGTGACATCCCTATTGTTGTTGAACGTGACTCTAAGGGGTATAGACCTGAAGAATGGGTCCAAAACATCCCCAATCACACGGCCTACAATCAAAGGATCTCTTTCCCTAGGCATGAGACTGAGAATACTAGGAGATGCAAAAGATGTTCGAGATAATTGTAATGCTGGTATGTATGTATAATAATAATTTAAAAAATAAATAAAAATAAAAGGGAAGTAAGGAGGTGTGAAGCGGGCATGAGCTTTTATAGGTATGAGAGAAGGGATTCAAATGGGATTTTTGTTGCGTTTGGGAAGTGGAGGCGGCGGACAGTACACAAGTTTTGTGGGTATCTGCTTTTATATTTGCGGTGTTTCTGTCACTGGAATCTACTTTTTTAACCCAATGCAGGTTGTACTTGCTAAGGAAATCCAGTGCGTGGATCCATTTCATCTGTCTATAGCCGAATGACAAGTGCCCCATTACCACTCTCCAAGTTTTTCCCCGATGGACTCCGGTAGGAAGCATCCCATGATTGTGAACAATATCTATATTAGCTGGTAGGAAGCATCCCATGATTGTGAACACTATCTATAATAGCTGGTAGGAAGCATCCCATGATTGTGAAAAATATCTCTATCTGTTCCTCCATTCTTAAAATTCAAAAGAAATCCTTGTACTATATGCAGGCATCGTGCTTTAACCTTGCTGCTGTCCTTGGTCGGCAGACTACTGCACCGGTTTGGTCACGTCGATTTATGTACTGGGAATAACAAAAGCAAGATAAAAGGGAAACATACAATTCTCGATCCAACATTTGCCAGTTGTATTCTGTTGAAATATTTTTGAACATTGCCATCTATTTTCTTCTGATCGGAAAAGGACCAGCTAATAAGAGAGATGCTAATCCACAATGTGCCCTGTCGCATTACCACGTCACTTTTTGAACAAAAAGACCCTAAAATACCTCGACAATGGTATTTCTTCCATCAATTCCTTAGCATCTCAGTTATTATTGTTAGTTATGCCATCATCGTCAACATAGTCGAAATAGGTTTTGTTAAAGTTGATTTTTGTATTGATTAAAAAACTCCTTAACCTTTATGCCAGTAAGGACTCACCTGCCTGCAAGAAAAAGAAAGACCATCAACGGTTTGAAGCTGCTCTGGCTAATACTTTAGGTAGTGAGGAGTATTTTGGGAGAATAATATAGTTGGAAGGAAAGAGAAACTCGTGCCATTCATTGAATATCTACACTATATATAAATACATACACACATACATACATTTATATTCCAAAAAATCCCTGAACAAAAACATCAGTGCCAATAGCCTTTGCTATCAAGACATCAAGATAACCTCTTAAAAAAAAAAAAAAAGCATACGCAATGGTTTTGCTTTGCTTTTTTACTTTTATCTGTTTTTTTTTTTTTAATCTATTCTTAACCCTCTCCATTCATCGTTATCTTCTCTTCACGACCGATACGCAATGGTTTTGCTTTGCTTTTTTACTTTTATCTCTTTTTCTTTTTATCTATTCTTAACCATCTCCATTCATCTTTATCTTCTCTTCACGACTCCATCGGTTTTCACATCCTTCAATCAATCAATCGATGGCGGTGATTATATTCAGTCGTATCTCATAGGAATCAGCTGTGGGGGTCGGCTTCATGACTTGGAAGTTCTTCCAAAATTATATGTTGGGGTTTGATAAAAGAGGTACCTGATATACAGACGGTGGTGAATTTGAATTTGTGTGGAGAAACAGAGAATCTTGGGTGGTGTGTTTTGCGTGGAGGAATCTCACGAGCGCGCATTCCCTAAATGGAAGGAAGATAGCTTTGCTAGTACACAGTTTCCAAACAGGGAAAGCACGCTTACTTAGTTACAGAGTGAGTGGAGGCCATTGCAGCTGACAAAGAAGTTGCCAATGCACACTCAAATCATCTGCTTGCCTGTCCTTGGATAGATATTTTATTTTTTATCTTTATTCCGTGCCTCTTTTATCAAGCCTATCGACTTTTTAGCTTTTGCTCCCGCCCTATAAGGCTTTAGGAAAGAGAATCGTACCACTGCTTGACTATTCCAGGAGGTGAATAATTCATCTTTGAGATTAGTTCCATTTCCATCAGTGTAGACCTGGCAATATATAGACCAGGTCATGTCAAAATCTGGGCAAAGTTCGGCTCATCCTTTTGGAATCAACTCATGGAAAATGTTGCCCTTGATGATTCATTGAAAGAATGTGGCTAATGACAGAATAATCTCACCGTTGATAGCATCTTTTTTATGATAAGTTTGTCTTTATTATTTTAATGGCATATTGGATTGGAAGAATTAAGAGCAGCGCGTGGAGACTGCACAAAATAAAAGATGCGCAGCATCTTGAGTTTGGTCCACAGAGAAATATCATGTCCGCTTTATTCTGTTTTCCTTAGAAATGAAAAGACAACTCTGCATTCTCTCCATCAGCCGGACTAACTACAGTCGGTTCGATGACGCACCTTCTCTTCACATTTCCTATTACTGAAGTCACCTCGGATTGGTTGTCGTTAGGCATATTCAACAGGCAACGTCAACTAGGATCAAAGGATTTGGTTGCTCGTTTTAAGCTTGAGATGGTTGCTTCTGAAACTAACATGTCGCTGGATTACAAAAGGAAGCAGGAGAAATAACCATGCAAGTGACATGGGCTAGTAGATGGAAGACGTTGAAATGCCCCCTGTTCACCTATTAAAGAGGGAGGAGCATGTTAATGCCTTGGATTATAATGTGAGTTCTTGTTATACATGTTACCCTTTTAGACAATGCTATGGCAGTCCCCGATAATTTTTCAATGTTTCACTATACTGAATTAATGGTCTGTTTGGGAACTAGGCTCAGGAGAAGGAAAAGGTAAAACCTGTGAAAGCGAAGAGGCACGAGGAAGGAAATAATGTAACAGGATAAAAGGCCATGATGGGAAACAAAGTGAATAAACATAAAATAGATTAGACTTCTCAAATCAAATATATATAGGTAGCAATGTTTGGAGAATTAGGGGAAAAGAATAATAAAAAAAAAGTCATTGGACATACACTTCTTATGAAGATATTCAAGCCCCTTTGCTGCGTCAACAGCAATTCTAACTCTTTGCATCCAATCGAGAGTAGGACCTGGTTGTGCGCCTTGGACTCCTTTTCTACCTGCAGGTACCGGCTGTCTTACAATTATTTCAAAACCTCGTAAAAAATAAATGCAAACAAAAATTATTAAATGGATTTTGAACCCAGGAACTTATTCGGACCAAACATAACAAACCATACCATGTAAAATGTTATGTAGAGAACCCGTGGTGGCAAATTCATATGACAAGATACGGAGGTTTCCTTCCATACAGTAAACCAACAACTCAACAAGATTTTAATGCTTCAGTTTTTAGACCATTGAAACCTGTTTCCGGAAATGAATTAATTGTAGGATCTTGGAGCCAAAACGTACACTGTTATAACAACACAAAAACAAATAATCTGGATTTGTCACTGAACATTTGTGCTATCACAATGACAGGTAATCAGGCGATGATCTGCAACCATCTTCGAAATGAACTACTTAAGCATTTGATGATCAGGAGTTTTGACCAAAAAGTGATTTGAGGAATTCACCCTTACTTGGGTCAAAAATTCAACATTGGACTCTGGTTCAGATGAAACATCTAGCTTTTTAATTGGCGCGACTTTTCCATTGTTCAAGGTTGCAAAATATACTCTTCCATAGGACCCTTCACCAATCAAAGACTTTGACCCAAAATTATCCATCTTTTCTTTCAGCTCATCCAAAGATAGCGCAGGCACCTCAATGGGTGGAGGCTCTTTCTGGGCATCACTTTTGGTTGGATCAGACTGCTTTGAACCTTTTTGATTCCCTACAAATACAGGAGTTTAAAACAGTAAGGTGAAAAACCATCAAACACATCCTCAAAACAAAAATAGGAGATAAGTGGAAATTATAAACTGCTATGTGCCATTCAAACAAATCGAGTGAGATTCATCAATCACTAAGACTAGTGCCTGTTTAGATTGCTGTAAAAGTGTAAACAAGATAGGGTGCATTTGGTTAAATGTAAACATAAATACAATCATAAATTGATATGCCATTTGACTAGCCCACCTAATCCTAACAATCATACTTATTCTTTATCACTAACTACAATTTATTTCCTTCAACATTTATGCAATTGCTTCTCACTATCCAAACACACCTGTAGCGCAAAAAGACTGTCAAGAAGACATAAAGACCAGGAAAAAAAAAAAAAAGTAATGGCCTCTAGGTAATGGGATAAAAACAAAATAGAGAATGTCGAATAATGACAAACGCAGTGCGTGTTAGAACTTAGAAAAGATACCATTTTATAGAACATATAAGATTAATGTTAGAAAAGACACGTTTGAAAAGATAGAATTAGTCACAACATGTTTACGTTATTTAGATGAGGGTAAAAAAGATGGTAAATATCTTAAGAAGATGGTAAAGGCCTTTTATACTCATTTTAAATCAATCCAAATGGGCCCTCAAGCCAGTTGTATAAGACCATTCGATCCTTAGGTGCTACCAATAGACCAACATCCTCCAATGATTGGAAGCCAAGAGTGGTATTGCACACCTATTAGTAGTAATTTGGTCATTTTAGAAAGTAAGGAGCTAAGGATCTCTAAATCAATACAAAAAAGTGTATAACACAAGCAAAAGATAAAACAGCCTGAAGAATTTCTATTATGAGAAATGGAACCATTCTTTCAAAACCATTAACTCTTCATTGTGAGAATCAGACTGCGATTCATATCATTAATAATCCAGAGTTCAATGCGAATACAAAAATGGAATGCGGTGGATTAAACAATTTTTTTTTCTAAAAAAACTGATCTCATAAAACTTCATTATGCTTGGTTAAGTCTCTACCAATTCAAGCGAAACTAGCTTTGTTAATTTTCATATTACATTGTTGAGTAAGCTCACTAGCATCTCTGCCCTCCAGGTCAAAGTGCCATACAAAGAAGGTATTTGGCATGTGCCTCATGTACTGGGTACACCCTTTTATTTCTCTTCATCTCCTAAACATTTTCAAATAGTTCCCATAAATTAACTTCTGCCAAGCCTCCACAGGCTACTTTTTAGAGTCAAATAAGTATATGATCAGATAATTATAAATATTGCACTATTGATTAGGTAAAAAAAACCCTTACAAAGAATTCTAATGAATGAAGTATTCTTGTCAATAACCCATCATGTGGGCACCAGTTCTTCTTTTGGCTCTATCTTCTTTTAAAACAATTTTCTGGCTCTTTCCTTATTTTAATACAATTTTCTGTTAATTAAAAAAAGTAAAAAGTCAATGACATATCTAAGAAGTTTCACTAAGCCTAAAGGAAAATTTTCACTAAGCCTAACAGGGAAAATTTAACTAATTTCAGAAAAATTGTCAATAATTTTGCCGAACTATTTTGCTAAAATAAAAAAATTAAAAAAATGAATAGAATATAAGAATTTTTCCATAAAACTTTTTGATAAATCACAAGAAATCTAGTTGCACACATAGAATAAAAAAACATCATTTTAAATCTTAACATATATGAAGTAAAGAAGACATATCAATGATACAAATATCGATAAAGCAAAACTCTTATATAAAATACCATTAAAGAAAAATTTTAGCTCACACAGTTGTTAGACATATGCATATAATGTGAAATATAAAAAATATATATATCCTAAAATCATGCTATCCCCATACCTCACCACAAAAAAAAAAAAAAAAAAAACACATGCAGGCTCTTCAATGTTATAATCGACATTGACTTGCTCTTGTGGTTTCTCCCAATAACCATAAAAACTAATCGCATATGGGTTGAGTGGTTCAAGAATAGAAGATGAAGATGTCTCTGTTCCATTATCCAGATGGTATGGTATTTGGCCATAAGATTGTTGAGAATAATCTCCAAAATTTGTAACATAATTACCATAAGGTATACACGCATAATTGGACTCTTACTCACTACTATGCACATTAATAGATGTCCTAGCCATACTATCTACTAGGTCGTCTTCTTTTGTAAAGGTCACTTTCTTTCTATTTCCATAATTTTTCACATGGGATCTCACAAGCAGTCATGCACTGTGATCATCATCTTGTGTAGCATGTTGGAAATCAGCTTCTCCAGTGAATGAGATCAGAGGCTTTTGGCTACTTGAAGTGTCATTCGTACTAGCACCACCACCGCCTCCACTGTTGTTCTTGAAAAAGACTCTGTGCTTGATAATAATTTGAACTAAGATGGATTTAAAAGATCTTATGATTAAGAAGTGTTTCCAGATCTTGTTAACAGATCAAAGCCTTCTACTGGAATTCTCTCCTCCTCCACTACTCTTTGAACATTAGTTCCTTGCTAACGAGCTAAATTAACAATACTAGGTTCTAGCCCTCAATGACTAGTATCTAAATCATTAGATCACAACCACTTATACAATAAGTCTTCTCTTTCATCATCTTTCTCTAGAGGAGCATAATGCCCTATCATCATTAAATCTAATGGGTCTGCATATTGTAGTGACAGAACACCAAATCTTGTAGCCTCTCGTAACTCAAACTGTTTCTTCTACACATGTGAATTAAAGAGAACGTACTCCAATTATATTCAAAAAGGGATGAAGATGCTGTTTGACTCAATATCCTATATACCAACAACCTCAAAATTGGAGTATCTGTCCCATAACAATTTCGCCATTCATCTATAAAGATAATTAAGGTTTATTAATATTCTAAAATAAAAAGCAAATAATACATTTTTATTTTAATATCCCTTACTTACATGGCATAACTTTACTTCTTGATTGGATTGCTATATTCATCCCAAATAATCCCTTCGCATCTTGGAGGTACATCAACTATAGCATTGAAGAAAGTAAATAGTTTTAATATGCAATTCTTAATAAACAACCTTTGAAAATGATAAAATTGAGTTAGGTTGTAATCATATACAATTATCTCACTAACATGATCCTCGACATTAAAATTGTTAGGAAAAAGCTTTTCAAACACCTTAAAAACTGAGATGCCAAGTTGGACATCTTGAGCTAGATGCCACTCACAATGATATGTGAGATTTAAATAATAAGCTGCAGAAATTATAATGTTAGTTAATGTAAACAAAAAAGATCTACATATTTTTCATGAAACTAAAACTTATTAAAGCATATACTCACCAACGGCTTGTAGGGAATGACTTAACATGCCCTCCCAACAAGTCTCTATAATATGCAGAACCCAATCTATTCCCTTGGAATTATTTTCTTTGATTGCATGCATCACAAAATGAATAGATTCATGCATAGAACCCATGGATGGATGTGTTTCAGTGTCTATTATCCTTCAAAATCGATAAATAGGTTCTGGTATGCTCAACACCCATCACGTACAATCCCAAAATATAGCTGTCATGATAATATCTTGTGCTTTCTTCTCGTCCTCCATCCTTCTATATTTTAAGGTCCGTCACTCGTTGGAATTGAAAGCTGTGGTGAGGGCTTGATGAGCCCACCGATAGTTGTATAGAAACTTGGTCATTGTGCGTGCTCTTTGAATTATTTTTTGCACTGTAGGATGATAACCAATATCCTCTAACATCAAATCTATACAATGCGCAATACAGGGTGTCCAATAGAGAGAATATCTTTTTTCCAGCCCTTTTGTAAGCAGTTTCATTGTTAATAACAATTTACACTACATGATCTGCACCAATTCATTTAATCATTTTATCTAACTCCTGCTCAATGTAGTGGGCATCCTTAATATATGTCGATGCATGTACCAACTTTATAAATACTGATATACCTCTACAGTACACCATACAATTAATCATGGATGTTCTTATTGGGCCTGTCCATCCATCATACATGATGATTATCCTATAAGTGTCCTAATGATATTTCTAACCATTTATCCAATCATTTATCCCTGCCACATCTTCCTTTAAATACTTCTCATAAATTTCCTTTCCTGTGGGGGGTTTTACATTCTCTCCCTCTCTTTGGGTGATGGCTACAAAGTTCTTAAATGCAACTGAATTTGTTGCATGAGCTGGAATTGTATTGTAAAAGAAAAACTTGGATCCAAATTTCCCGAGTTGGGAAACATTGTCCCTTTCCTTATTAAATTTGCTTTATTTTCTCCTGTACTCCACCCACTTGCCCATATAATTTAGGTTTAGTCACTTTCATACTCTTATTACGTCCAAAATAGCCCATAATTTCACCCTTCCCATTACTACCACCAGTCTTCCTAACATCTTGTATTACTTTCTTGACTCCCAAAAGTTCACTCCTTATAATAAACTCTCTATCCAATTTTTTGACACCTAGGGGGTACCTTAGGGCAATCTTTAATATTTTTATATCTTTCAGTTAAATGCCCATTCAATCTTATAACACCCTTAGATTTCATTTTCTGACCACTATAATTGTACTCTGCTCCATTTGGATACCCTTCCACTGGCTTTTCATGCATCCAAGCAATATCTTGTGGCTTAGTTTTACAGCTTTTTTCAGTACTTGAGCTTGATATATTAAACCTATAAATAAAAATAAGAAAAAAATAAAATAATTATATGACAAGTAACAACATATTTATTTATTTATTATTAATGTTAAATATTATTTGTATTATTTTAATAAAATAATTAGTTTTCATATATTTTAGAAGTTATTTAAATAGAATACCCAATCTAAAACTTATTTTAATTTACATGATGAAAAATCTAAAAAATAAAACACTAATAAATTATTACAAATTAAATTATTTACATAAAATATGAATTTGCCCCCAAAAAACTTTTAAAAAATAAAAAATAAAAATAAATAAAATAAAATAAAAATACATAATCCATTTCATACAGCTGGATGAAAGAAATCAATCCTTCCAAATGAAAATTGAAGTGCATTCCATGCTGAAAAATGGGGAAAACCTTCCCAAAACAGCTATCGTGCACATTCAATGCCTCCCACAATAAGCTTTGATTGATTTTCTCCTCCCTGATCAGCACAAATGCTGTTTTTGACCACTCCACTCATGATTTTGAAGCCATGGAAGTCAATTTGAAGGCATCAAATTGTGAACTATAGCACATTGTCGGCAAGATGAAGGTAATGTGCACATCTTCCCAATGATTTTAAGCCACCAAATTGATGTTAATTTTTTTAAAAATGGATTTCAAAACATCCATTGTTAATTTTGAAAAAGAAAAATTGATTTCATTTAGGGAACAGGGAGATTAGGCATCTGCAACCATTCTGGGTACTTCCAATCCGATCTTCTAATTGTGGCTACGAATCTTGCTTTTTTGTTTGAAAATTATGAAAGGGGGTTTTGAAATTGGTTTTTAGGAAGATAGGGGTGAGTTTTGAATGCTCATGGAAGGGGAACAACGGCGCATATGCATTTTAGGGGTTCGTTTTGACTTTGGGGGGAAATTTCAACAAGATTTTCTCCTTCCAAGAAAATATCAGCGAGATTTTGGAAAAAATTTTGAAATTTTGAAAAATTCCCAAAATTTCAAAAATTTTCCCTAACTATATACTTTATCTCATTTCCCTGGTAGGAAGATATCGCTGGGACGCTGATTCAAAAATTTCGGTGGAATTTCACCCAAAATTTTCGAAATGGCGAGCACTAGGTTGGATTGGATTGCTTTGATGAACCTTTTTTATTCCCTTCAAATACAAGAGTTTAAAACAGTAAGGTGAAAAAGCACCAAACACAACCTCTAAACAAAAATAGGAGAAAAGTAGAAATTATAAACTATTATGTGCCATTCAAACAAATCGAGTGAGATCCATCAATCACTAAGACTAGTGCCTATTTAAATTGCTGTAAAAGTGTAAACAAGATAGGGTGCATTTGGGTAAATGTAAACATAAATACAAATCATAAATTGATATGACATTTGACTAGCCCACCTACTCCTAACAATCATTCTTATTTTTTATCACTAACTACAATTTATTTCCTTCGACGTTTATGCAATCGCTTCTTACTATCCAAACACACTTGTAGTGCCAAAGGCTGTCGGGAAGACATATAGACCAAGAAAAAAAAAAAAGAAGAAGTAATGACTGCTAGGTAATGGGATAAAAACAAAATAGAGAATGTAGAATAATGATGAATGCAATGCGATGTGTTAGAACTTAGAAAAGGTACCATTTTATAGAACATATAAGATTGATGTTAGAAAAGACACGTTTGATTGTGTAAAAAGATAGAATTAGTCACAACATGTTTACGTTATTTAGATGAGGGTAAAAAAAAATGGTAAAATTCTTAAGGAGATGGTAAAGGCCTTTTATACTCATTTTAAATCAATCCACACGGGCCATAAAGCCAGTTTTATAAAACCATTCGATCCTCTACCAATAGACCAACATCCTCCAATGATTGGAAGCCAAGAGTGATATTGCACACCTATTAGTGGTAATTTGGTCATTTTAGAAAGTAGGGAGCTAAATATTTCTTTATAAATCCAAAAAAGTGTAAAACACAAGCAAAAGATAAAACAGCCTTAAGAATTTCTATTATGAGAAATGGAACCATTCTTTCAAAACCATTAACTCTTCATTGTGAGAATCAGACTTTGATTCATATCATTAATAATCCAGAGTTCAATGCGAATACAAAAATGGAATGAAGTGGATTAAACAATTTTTTTTTCAAAAAAAAAAAAACTGATCTCATAAAACTTCACTATGCTTGGTTAAGTCTCTACCAATTCCAATGAAACTAGCTTTGTTAATTTTCATATTACATTGTTGAGTAAGCTCACTGGCATCTCTGCCCTTCAGGTCAAAGGGCCATACAAAGAAGGTATTTGGCATGTGCATGTACTGGGTACACCCTTTTATTTCTCTTTATCTCCTAAACATAGTCAAATAGTTTCAATAAATTAACTCCTCCTGCCAAGCCTCCCCAGCCTACTTTTTTATAGTCAAATAAGTATATAATCAGATAATTATAAATATTGCACTATTGATTAGGAAAAAAAATCTTTATGAAGAATTCTAACGAACTAAGTATTCTTGTCAATAACCCATCATGTGGGCACCAGTTCTTCTTTTGGCTCTATCTTCTTTTAAAACAATTTTCTGGCTCTTTCCTTATTTTAGTACAACTTTCTGTTAACTAAAAGAAGTAAAAAGTCAATGACATATCTAGGAAGAAGGTCACACCATCTGCGAAATCTTTGGGGCTTTTCTGGAATTCATTGTCATGTCCATGGTAAGAGTCTCCACCATCACAAGTACAACACAGCCCCCATTTCATCCTGCCTCTCTTTACAGCTCTCCTATGTTTGGTATGTGAGTTTCCCAAGCACGCAAAAATTCAAGGGGAAGTTGCATGTGCCTGTTCAACCATGACAAAGAATGTTAAATAGGTTATATAAGCATCATTAAAAATGCAAATGTGCGCTCATAAAAACTGTCTTCAGTTGATAAGAGGGTGTAAACTAGGAAAAAGAAACACACTGAAAGATGCTTCTTCACTCTTGTAAAACAAATGAAGAATAATTCAATAAACAATTGCATGTAGCATACAATATAGCACATTACATCTAATTCCATAATTAATGATATGAAATACAGTACACTAGACAAAGTCGTTAGCTCAATTAGCCAAAACTTTAGCAAATCTAGCTCCTACCATATATGGATGACAGGCTATTTAACATGTGTTAAACTCAAAAGCCACAATATGCAGGGATTAAGATCCAATTCCAAGAGCACACCAGTCGCTCTGAAGTTCAGCCACTGAGGAATCAAGCTAAAAGTTCAGGAAAAATTTGTCCATTGTTGCAATTCAATGTGCGTACATGTAAGTTTTGAAGGAATGAAGTAAACTTGACTGGACAACTCCAAAAAAAATTATGCAATTACTATTACATGATTATTTAGAATCATCATCATCATAAGCTATTTTCCACCTATGTGGACATGCATCCTGTTGCATTTTCATATCTTTACTAGTTTAATGACCTCTAATCATGTGCTTTGAATGGTTATTATTTAGCATATAATAATGAATTTATCAGTATTGTTCTGATTTATTATCTATATAAAAAGCCAGTAGTGTGGTAAAATTTTCCACATCATCAATTATTAATGCAGCCAAAACTTTGCAAAATAAATAGGGAATGAAGATTTCTAAACGAATAAAAGAAGGCACATTTTGATAGTTTCAGATAAAACAAGCCATTTAATTCCAGCAGCCTACATTCACAGGATGAAAAATTAAACTTTGGAAAGGAAAATTGGCATTCAAAGAGTAATATATACAAAATATTGGCTGTGTGTTAACAGATGGTTACCAAAACAAGCTTCATAGAGTTTATTTCCATAGTTGTTACTACGTAGTATTTTATGGAGAATTAAAATGAACTGTCAGTGGCTCAAATTTCGCAATTGGATACTAACTGTGTCATAACCATTTATGTCATATTTCATTCCACACGCAAATGTCTAAGTCGAAGAGAAAAGAAAATGCATGCTTCGGTTACGCTAATACTCATGTCACACCCAAATGCTGATCAATTCAAACAGAAAAGAAAGCTGTCCTGCCTGACCAATTAATCATCCATGCCACTTATCTAAAAAGTCTGACAACAAACAGAACTAATGAGTGAATTCCCACACAATCGAAACATCCATCATTTAAACAACAGCAGAGGAAGCAGAGACCACCAATACAGCTCTACATTGATAGTGAGGACTCTGATCAGTGACAGACTCAGTGTGCAACCAATCTACGGTATCCCATCACGAACAGAGGCAACGGACCATCATGAGCTAGCGCAGGCCAGGCACAACTTCATCGCATTCCTAACGAAGAAGCACATTGAGAAAATCAAAGAAAGTAAACGCAATTCCCTCCCGACAAAATCATGGAAAAACCTCGCCGACAAACGCCCTCGCTGAGCGTCCTCCTCCATCGTGGGGAAAAAAAGAC
>JAYJMB010045338.1:0-30931 GCA_036873735.1 Pouteria campechiana
GGAAGGGGTTCTTGCTCGCCGCACCAGCGTAGATGTAAAAGAAAATTTGGGTATCTCTCTCTCTCTCTCTCTCTCTCTCTCTCTCTCTCTCTCTCTCTCTCTCTCCCATTGTTCATCTTCTTGCTCTCCGGCAGGAGAATTCTAGGTCTAATTTCCAGTCGGGGAAGATTGTTATGAAAGTGAAAAGCTTTATAAAGCTATGGCTTGTCGCTTCTTCATTTCTTTTTTGCGTGGGTGGGTCCATCTGAAGTTTGTTGTGATCTCAGTGACAGCGAATGGAGAGAGAATTCCCACAAAGAGTTCGCCTCTTCCTGTGAGGAAGAGTCTCTCTGATATAACCAACTTGCAGCAGCAGCAGTCTTCCACCCAAGATGAAAACCCCAGCCTGGTTTCTTGCACTCCTAAAGACTACATTGAGAAACTACACAAGGTACATCCCCATCCCTTTAATTTAACCACTTTCAAGGCCACTGACTCCAAGGTTCATACCACTGATCTGATGTGGCCTTGTTTGGCTAGAAATTCCCCAAATTCTTCTAGAGAGGGAGATCATCAGCATCTAATATTTGGCTTTTATCGTCATCATTGATTTTGCACAATTACCCGATTGAAAGTTTATGGTCTGATCGATTAATTATTAATCACTCTTTTATGGGAGGAAGACCTGCAATCGTTTTCTCATTCTCAGCTCAGTAAGCCTTGTCTTCATCATTCAAATATATAAAATGGCTTCTTTTACCGTTCTTTTGATTTATTTATTTTTATGTATAAGCTGCTGATTTATCAGTTTGACCAATGAATTTGGAAATTTGTTTGCAGGAGAATGCCACACTTCTAAGGCTTCTTGCAGAGAAAAAGTAATAATTTTTCTATCCTTTCCCTCTCATATTTTCTATTATTAGCATATTTTTGTAGAAACTACTAAGGAACATTTAATTCACATAATGCCACTTCAAAAGATGGCACTGACCCGAAATTCAGGCTGAAGTCGATTCAGAATCAGGCAGTTTACAAGTGTAATCTGTATATGTACTGTTTATAGTTTTTCCTGCAATCAATTTTTCTATGTTAAATCAGGTCTTTTACTTGCCACATTTGACAACTTTTGCGGATTCTTTATCTTTCATTGCATGTTGTCTTAGCAGTTATCGTTTTTATGATCTGTATGCAATTTTCTGGCATTCGTCTCAAAAATAAGCTGGGCCAAAGGGGCGGAGGGGTTGGGTGAGGCTTTAGGAATTGCAACAAGATTGCATCCATTGGTAAACAATTGGCATCAAAGGACTGGAAAGTCAGTTTTGCCTCCTGTTATGGTAAGGTCTGCACAAACCTTAGGCTGAACTAGTACTGAGGCTGTCGAATTAATTTACATGGAGCCTGGTTTGACTAGTCAAGTCAGGCAATGATCTGGCCTAGTTATATGAGCTGTTGCATGACTCTTCTGGTGTACAGTGCTTTTGTTTGGATGGCCTGATGCATAGACCTCAACCAAGATCAATTTCTAAATAGGATAAATTTTTATTTAAGGCCTGGAACGTGGGTAATCTGGTCTGTAGGTGATAGGTCTGTTAAGAATACCTAATGGATGGAAATTGGTTTGGGCTCAACATGAACCTGACTGATCCCAACCCTATTTTTCTCAGGGCGTTAGATTAGGATTTTTACAATTTTCATGACCCAAGTTAGACATAGGATTGGGTAGGAAACTTAAGCTGAAGTTGAATCCAATTTCATAGAATATTAGCTGTAACGTACATATAGAAAGATGTAAATTTATGTTTCTATTGTAGATTTTATGCCCCAATCAATTGCTTGGACTATTCCTTAACTAGAATTTAATTAAACCAGCTAGTTTGTATAGGCTTTTATGGTTTTTATTCGATTTTCTAAGCATATGTTTCTTTTTATTATTATTATATCAAATAAATGCAGCTGTTTATATAAGTTTTATTTAATAAGACAACTATAGAAAAGCTAACATAAATCCATCTATATAACTATTTATACATGGAGTTGTAGTAAAAATTTTAAGACTTTTTAGGTTGTAATTATGTAAAATCTAATTTAAAGTTAACATAATCCATTTAATTGAAACAAATTTGTAGTGAATATTTTAAACAACTTGAAATATCAGCCTAATTTGTCAACTCAAAGCCAACCCAAAATTTTTGAAGTTAGGTTAGGGTTGGGTTCAGATTTTAAAAAATAGGTTAGTGCTAGGTTTGGGTAGACTCCAGCTTGACCTTACCCACCCCTGGTTGCACCCCTAATACCTAATGGGTGCCTGTCCATTGACATAACTCCACCATACAAGCACTTCTGGCTCATAATATGAGAGGCCTTGCTCTCAGGCACAGCAGATTGAAGTTAGAGATGTTATTTGCAGATTTGCATTGGTGATGGTATTTGTAGCTCTGCATAGGTTCTCTGAAAACATGGGTCGAGACATGATGTCGTTCTTTCATAAATGATCTATTATATGGGATTATGCCGTGCTATTGTCATCCTGCGGGGTACATATTTGAATTCAGAGTGGTTGCAAATGTTTATATAACTGTCCATTTCATTTGCATCTGTGGCCCACATTGCCTACTATGTGATTGACTAGCCAGATTTTTTACTGAGGAACATCAAATTGGTTTTCAGCTGATAAATGTCCTGTTCCGTGTCCCATTTCGCCTGCAATTGTGCTTTGTAGTTGACTCATGTAAAAAAGTAGTTGCAAATAGGATTGATTCTTCTACATGCATTAGAAAATTAATGTTATCTTCATGCCTTTTGTTAAATATTTTCCTTCCTGCTTTCTGTTGGCTGTCAGTAAAATCATTGAGCTGAGTAGCCATGAGTTGCAGAAACTGCGATTCAACTTGCAGAAAATGAGTCAGCAAAATTGGCAACTTGCTCAAGCCAACAGCAACATGTTAGCGGTTAGTGACCTTTCAATTTAAGGAATTCAGGTGTAAATTTCAATTTAAGAAATTCAGGTGTGACCTTTCAATTTAAGGAATTCAGGTGTAAATTTCAATTTAAGAAATTCAGCTGTAAATTTTTTGTTTTAATGGTTACAAAATCCTGTTTTAAGCTTGATGTGATCTATTTACTCACTTTCAGGAACTTAATTTGGATAAAGACAAGGTACACTCCATCTTGCAAGCAGTTTTCCAGCTGTTGATGTTTTACTTGTTCAAATGTTTTCCTTGTTTGCCATTGGCTGAGGATTTGTCTTTAAAGCCTTTCAGTTCCCTGGAATCAAAGAAAAACCCAGTCCTACAATGGGGAAATGAGATCAGGCCATGGATAGGCCCCTTCTGGAAGAATCCAACTTTTCTTTTGGTTCTAGTGTTGGTGGCTTTCCAGTGGATTTACCAGTTTTCTCAATGACAGCATTTGAGAAACATTTTATTTCCATATTCAATCTTTAGGTTGATGGTCACATGCATCGTGCGATTTGGTTAAACCTGTGTTCTGTCCCGGTTCATTTTCAGCTAAAGGGGTTACGTCATGAGCTTGGATGTAAGACTGCACTTCTTAAAGTCAAACATTTAGCACTGGAGGTGAGATTTGACATAGTTATTTTGTCATGTTATTTTGTCATTTTCACCAGTAGAGTGGTCGTAGTGGTGGGGTAGTCATCTGCCGCTTACCTATCCTTCCTTTTCAGGAGAAAAAGAAACCATGTCTGAAGATTGGTATCAAGGTATTTATCTTACCATTAAGGTCTGTTGTATATGTTATTAGAAATGAGATTGGTGGAATTGATCTTCAACCTTTTCTTTGGTGCAAAGGATGAACCTGGGGGGTGTGAGGAGATGACAGAAGCTGCTAAAGGAGAGATCAATTCAAATAAGAGGCGACAGTCAGGAAGGACATGTAATTTCTGGAGACAAGATCCCAAATGAATGTCATTGGAAAACTCATAGGATTCTGATGCATAAAAATGTGAAACTTGACTTTTAAGTGGTAGTCTAAATAACAAATGAGTTGTAGTTTGATTCATTAGGGTCTCCTTTTTTTGTCCTTATCTTTTAATGGATATGTTATTTATCTATCCCCGCTTAGCACCATAACTAGACGTTTTCTCATCATTCACTATTTTTCTATATAAAAAGTCATTTATTTTATCTTTATTTACTTTATTTTAATTCCTACCCTCTGTTATGTTAGATCAATTTCTCCATTTTTTCTCCT
Organism: Pouteria campechiana; assembly: GCA_036873735.1. Lineage (NCBI taxonomy): Eukaryota > Viridiplantae > Streptophyta > Magnoliopsida > Ericales > Sapotaceae > Pouteria > Pouteria campechiana. The sequence goes on from JAYJMB010045338.1 coordinate 4,189, forward strand.
TTTTGAGACTTCATTTTTTTCTTCTCTCCTTTTCTTACCAAATAGCTCCTAATGAGGAAAAAGAAAATTTCTTTGTTTCTTTTTTTGCCACCTTTTTAATTAATGTGATATTTACCCAATCCACACTTATTTATGTACCTTGATAAGCCTATTTTTTCTTCATCATCGCATACATTTTTAATCATCACCCCCAATCTTTCCTCATGCACCTCTTTGAGCTCACCTTGATTTTTTTATTCGATTTAAGCCAGCCATCATACTTGTCGCTATTTGTCTATTTAAGACACCAAGAATTATTTCAATTGGATACTAGTGTGGACCTTACCATTGAAATTTTTTTTATATTTAATATTAAGAGATTTTCATTTTTCGTGCCCCACATAAGTTTCCGATCAAAATGATTGTTAGAGTAAAAGACAAATATATGGATACAAGTGCAGGGGACTTGAATCTAATCAAACCATTGTGGTGAGCCCAAGGCACCAAGGTCATAAATTGCAACTAGTTGCACGTAAAACCACCCCTTATTTGCCTATCACATTACTGTCTCTATCTTACTTGCCTTTTGCAGGTTTTACTTTTTATTTCTCCTTTTCTGCCATTTTATCATTATCAAACAGGCCCTTAAATTTAATCTATGGCATTTTGGCCTGAAGAATTCCAAAGAAAATCTCTTGGATTGAACAACCATAAGACCTTGATGCCGAGGTCTACCATGCAGAGTCAAGAGTAATGCACATACAGCAGTGTTCATGTTTTCATGCATTGGAATTATTTTTCATTTTGGAGTCAGCACAAACATTATTCAGTTTTCAATCCTACAGTTGTTAGTGCCAGGCCATTCTCATGTAGCTCATCGTCATCCAGTCCAATCTTAAAGTCAATTGGGTGAGCCACCATTGGCTTAGCTAAACTTGATTTGAGACTGGATGAGGTGGCTCTTAACTGTGTCTTTATCCTTTTTTGATCAGAAACTTCCTGATCATCTCTTGCAGCATTTAGTAACCAAAGCTTGACCCAACAAGCGGCAGTGAAAGAAAAGGTTGACAACAAAAGGTGCAGATCTTATTGCTAAACTTTGTCTGTCTGTTTGTTTGTTTGTTTGTTTTTTGTTTTTGTTTTTGTTTTTTTCATCTGCAAAGTTATTCTACCAATGGTTTGCAGTGTTTTCATCTGTTTGGTTGGCTTAACAGAATTTGTTTGAGAAGAAGATCTAGTACTTCTAGATCCGAACAACTGCCCCCAGCAGAAGACCTGTTCGAGATTGAAGATGCAAAATTCCCAGTCCGTCCACTCAGCGATTCAGTGCAGGAAGATTGCCCCGCTCAGTTATTAGACTCTTCTTTTCCAAATTCTTATGGAAAATCAATTGTAGAAAAGGAAATGAGAGACAATTCACCACAGCATCGACAAGCACAAGAGCCACGGAGATCATCACTTGGGAGGCCATTGCGGAGGGCTGCTGTGAAGGTGAGCTCTTACAAGGAGGTGCCCGTCAATGTGAAAATGCGAAGATCTGAGTAAAGATTTAGGTCCTTCGGGTGCAGCAATGGTTAACTACTACAGTCATTGCATGCACTTCAAGATAAGGAAATGATGCGGGTATTTCACAGAAATCAAGGCACTCACTTCTTGTTGTACACCACCACCACTTTCTGTCCATGCTTTTTCACTCTCTTGTACAAGTGGATCGCGTCTAGTTTCGTTGCTGATAATCCGGCATTCGAAAGTTTTTCATCCGTTGAGGATGAAGCAGAAAAACACTCATCACTCACTCTCTGTGTGCATGACTTTCGATTTGTGTAGTAACTTTAGAAATGTTTATATATTCTTCAGAGCTTTGGTAATTTTGTCTGCGTGCATCCAAACAGAACTAATGATGACCGCGAGGGGAAGAACAAGGAGCTGGACGTTGGAATTCCAATAGAAAATCTTTCTTCGTTTTAATGAATTGTCACGGATGCTTCCATAGAAGCCTTTGAAGAGGAGACGTGGGTTAAAAAAACAAAGAAAAGAAGCTCACGCCCAATCAGTAGGTTTTACGCCAGGGTTGAGACTTTTGGGATTTTTCGGTTGAGTCATTTTGCTGCAAGGATTGTAATTTAAAATTGCATTTAAAGCTGGAGTTTTCCAAAAATTGCAAAAGGCCAAACCGAGTGGACAGTTTCCCTGGCATCCCAGCCAGTCATGAAGCGCCCCTTTCGAATGCCAGAACGATCTGTTCACCTAGTTAATTAGTAAGCAGTCCACAGACCTGTTGTATTGTATACACATGCTGGGCATGTGCCGGGACTGCAGATTGGTGCAAGAATAGATCCAATCCATTCCATCCATCCTTCTACACCAAAAGTAAATAGGATCCATTCGGAATGTGGTGTAGAAAGTGGAGACTCAAAACGGCCACACTTTTCACCGTAGAGCATTGGGCTAGGGCATCAATAACATCACCCTTGGCCTAGCTAGGGCATCAGTATCTAACTATGCTTGTGAGTTGTGAGTGGACTAACTACTTTCAAGTGCTACGCTGTGAACCGGATGGTGCGTGCATGGTAGAGTCGTATCCCATGCGCGCGTGGATTGAGCAAAGCCTCATCAGAATGCAGTATCCAAGAGACGGCAAAACAAGATTTGAGTAGACGACAATACGCCTCAGAAGTCCGGAAGGTCATGAGTCCTGTCCCTCGTATTTTCCTCTGCCAGTCATTCCAATGCTCGAGATTCTGCGTTTTAAACTGTTATGCAGGTCGCATATTACCTTGACTGAGGTACTAAACTTTGTAAATGCTTGCATCACAATTCAGAATTCATCAATTTTATGAATCTTGGCCCTCTTTATTCTGTAAAAAAATTAAAGAATTTTGTTCATTTATTTAATAAGACATTTGTTGGATCACTCCTACTTTTTTTATTTATTATCTTCTTGTTTCTTTTTCTAAGTATTACACTTACTTTTTAAAAAATAAATTATCTATGTTTTCTTTATTAACTATATCATCTTTAAGAATATAAATATTGAGAGGTACTTTTATGTTACTAATATGATTAAAGCATGATGTTACTCTATTGGGGTTACCTAGATAATTATATAAAATTCAATTCGACCAACTGAACTTATTATTATTATTATTTATTTATTTTCTTAGAAATTAAAAGATCCTTTTAATCATTGAACTACTTAATTTTAACATACGAACCTTTTAAAATATTTATTTCATATAAAATAATAATAACATCCAAATATTTTATAATTTTAAAATATTTAACATCCAAACCTTTTGCAATGAGGAAATGGTTCAAAGTACAATATTAGGATGAAATTTTAAAAGAGCACTTTTATTTTAAGTTAATTTAAGATAAATAAATAAAATCTAATCCGACCACCATACTTAGTATTATCACTTTAGTTGAAATATATGTAATCATTTTGACTAGAGGTCGATGAGGGCCACAATGTTTAAAAATATGTGAAATATATGTGATTGCTTAAATTTGCAAAATCACTTGTGAAAATCTATACTTTGATGGTTAACAAACTTAAGGTGAAATAAATATAAAAATTTATAATGCTAACACAATCAAAGTGCAAAAGAGTATAGTGCAGGTTGTAGCCGAATGTCTCAATCGCTCATCTATATCACTTGCTCCACGACTACATCATAGCTATTGCCAAATATTACCTATGGTGTTCCAATAGGAGTGCAATCTCTAGACAACCACAGTTGCTTGTGACCCCATAGTTGGAGCCGAGGCACCGTCACCCTATTGCCTACCATCTTGAAGTTTATACCACTTGAGCAAACCTGTGCCACCTAGAGTGTAGCAGAATACCGTAGTTGCTTGTCATTTGCCTGCCATTGGATAACAACATGGGTTTTGAGAAAATGTTGAAGACTGACTACAACCAATATGTCACGATGCTTACCCATATGCCATGGTGCTTTCTATGTGCTTTCAAGGAAATACAATTAAAGTGTAATTTTTTTCTTTATTATTTTTGTTTGTTTATTTCTTTGAATTGATGTTGAAAACCAAACTTAAGAAGAATAAGGTTGATTGCTGGAGTGTGTTTCATAATTAACTTGTTACTTTATATTACATCTTATAGAGTTGGAATCTAGAAGAGTGTAAAGAGTGGAATCTAATTAACTGAGGTTCAAGTAAGAAAAATTTTATAGATCCAATTTATCACTTCCCTCTTAGGTTAAGCCTTGCCAAATTGAACTAACAATATAAAATCTATTTATATCAATATATGTATATATTAGAATATTACAATACCTCATGGAATCATGAGCTAGTATAAGATGAAGGTGTTCTAAGGTATAGATGCATGATTATATCCTCCAGGATCTCACTAGAAATGAACATATTTCTAAATAACGAATATTAACTTTCAAATGTTGCTAATTTTTGGCCTACTTTAGTATTTTATTTAAGTAATCTTTGAATTACTAAATAAATAAATGGTTTTAAAGTAAGATAGAAAGATCAAATTTCATTTAACTATTTAAAATAATAATAAAAAAGTTGCGTTAAAATTTCAAAGCAATTGTTCCTATCAACCATTTTTCCTTATAATATAATGCGTGTGTGAATAGATTTTGATATATATATAAGCTAAGGCTCACATGAGACTTTAATTGAAATAAATTTTATTATCTTAATTAAATACATAATATCAAATATGATGATAAAATTTGATTTTAGGTGCTCATTAGGCACAAACAAAATACACGACGAATTGAGAATTGAAGGACTGCAGAAGCGCTTTGTACGGGGAATGATAAAGTAATAATTTATGTTTTGACTGCCCAACGAATGTTCAATTGGTCAAAGGGGTAAAAGGATAAAACAAGCGTTCGGTGACCGTGGCATCGGAAGTCGGTGCTCGTAACGCCGCATCCTAAGCACTTTGGCGAATTCGAGGGCTTCTTAGAAACCGTCCATTTACGCCAATGGAAAATCAGAGCCATCGGCCAGCTCTTTGAAAAAGTCCAAACGATGTTTGACATTTAGACGCGGTAAAGGCGGGCTGACGCATACGACATCCAGCCACATCTGTCGCCTCACTGTCGGAACCCAAGCATGAGCGACACAGTGAGGCGGAGTGCAAGATGATTTTTGAAGTGTGCATCTAGACGGGCCCATACTCTGCTGGCTAACACCGTCCTTTTCCACTCATGCTCGGCCCTCTCTTTTCTACGCTGCTAGCTGGAGAAAATGGAAGAAGCATAGCCCTCCCACCCCTTCCCTCCCCTCTCCTCCCCCTCTTGCATTAAATACGTGCGTTTCTCTTTTCAAATCACTTCTTGTCAGTTTCTTTCTTTTCTTTCCCCCTTTTCTACTCATTCCCTCATTCTCTTCTATTATCAACATGCTACGATCTCAGATTTTCTGCAATCTCATCTATCCGTTTCTTCTCGCGAAGACTTCTCGTCTTCGCGTACTCTCAAGCGTTTCATTTCAGCTATTTTCAGATCGAGCATAGTCGCGGAAGCTTCGAGCTTAGAATTAGTAGAAATCGCTTGGGCGTTGGCTTGCGGTGCTGCAAAGCTGCAGTTTTTGGCTGGTTTGAGCTGGAATTGGTGAGGAAATGGAGGGTCGGATGAGCAAGTACAGGCAAACCAGCCCTGAGGGGGCGAAGGTGTGGATGACGCGATCGCCTAAGCAGATGCCTCAGGTGCAGCCGCAGCAGGTTAGGAAAGTCCCGGTGGTTTACTATCTCTGCAGAAATCGGCATCTCGAGCATCCTCATTTCATCGAAGTTCCGCTCACTTCGCCGAATGGACTCTACTTGAGAGGTTGGCCTCCCAAGAACCTAGTCGATAAACAGCAGTTTCATTTCTAGTTGTTCCAATTCCTGTTTTTGTTGATATGATCATTATTGTCACAGAGGCAGCGTTTGTGAGAATTGGAGATTTTTTTTTTTCCCTACGAGTGAACGATACCAAACTCAACTCTTTTAATCGTTTTTGTCATCATTTTTCTCATTGCCACATTTCTATGAAATTCTCAGATTTCATCAATCGCCTTAATTCTTTGAGAGGAAAAGGAATGCCTGTTCTGTATTCGTGGTCTTGTAAAAGGTATTTACCTCCCTTATTCCTACCTTTCTGGAGATGGAATTCCTTCTCTCAGCTTTTCGTATAGCTCAATCTATTAGTTGATGATGCAGAAGCTACAAGAATGGGTTTGTCTGGCATGATCTTTGTGAAGATGACATGATTCTGCCTTGTAATGGAAATGAATATGTTCTTAAAGGTTCTGAGCTTTTGGAAGAACCTAATTCCGGTAATTGATTTTTAGTCATCTTAACACCAAATTCCGAATTCCATAGGAGGAATTGGACTGTGAATATAATTTCTTTTTTCCCTTGTTTATTTTCAGATCGTTTACAATCTTGTGGCAATAATATTAAGGCACTTCAAAATCAGACACAGCTACAAGAAGTAACTGCATCTTCTGCCAGAAGCCAAGAAGCTTCTTCGTCCTCTTCGGGCACAGTTGGGAGGGAGACAAGATCAAATCAGGAAGACCAATTATCCCCTCCACAGTATCATCACCATCCCAAGAGTCCCTCCATCATGTCTCCAGAGTCAGCAGGACCTGGAAAGAATTTCATACCAGGGGCTTCACTGAGCTTTACAGAGTATAAAGTCTACAAGGCTGAAGGTGGGGCAGATGCATCAACTCAGACAGATGATATATTTAGAAGAGCCCGAGCTCCAGATACTTGTACTAGGGGTATTTCAACTGATGAAGACGCGTTGGGCATTGCAACGCATGGGAGTCACGAGAATAGAATTCCACAATTGAAAGACAAGGCTGAGCTTGCTCAGGGTGAGATTTCACCTCCTCCATCTTCCTCTAGTACTTCTTCGTCTGAGAGAAAGACAGAGACATTGGAGTCCCTGATCAGAGCTGAAGCTAGCAAGATAAACAGTTTCCGCATATTTGAAGAGGAGGAGCTGTGCATCCCCTTGAATACAAAGCTCAAAGCTTCAAATGTCCTGATGCAACTAATTTCTTGTGGGTCCATCTCTGTGAAAGATCACCACAGCTTTGGCCTTATTCCAACTTACAAACCAAAGTTCACTCATGCAAAATTCCACTTGCCCTACTTCTCGGGTTCAATGGTGCTTGGGGAGCTTGACTACCTTTCAGAGAATCCAAGGCTGATGGGACTGAGATTAGAAGACAAAGAGTATTTCAGTGGGAGCTTGATTGAGACTACAAAGCATAGGGATGAACAAGGAGTTCCTGGCCTTAAACGCTCATCTTCTTACAATGCTGATAGGTAAGGATTGCCATTTATTTCACTAGATTAGATCAGCTGACTTTTGCCTTCAGTTTATGATGCTTTCATTTTCACGCTGGTTGCTTTTTCTTCCCATGTTTCAAGTGGGTGCTTAGAATGGAAGGTTCCTCACATTGCTATATCATCTTTCCACTTGGAGAATGCATAAGTGGCATAAGCGATGATCAATTATCACTTGGATATAGTGAACAGTGGCACTAAAACTGCAAAGAGTGGATTTCCTAGAACGTACCTAAAAAATGAGTTGCAGATTCTCCAGAAAATATCTAAAAAATGTTGTTTATATGTATACAAAAGATATCTAAGATCCTCTTCATTAATAGGCAAGCACTGACCTTGCATGAAACTTCATGCTTGGCAATTTGAATGCAGAGATAATCATTGCTTAGTGAAGAAAGAGATGATTGTTAGCTTTATTTCATAATAAATTATCTTGTTTGAGTCATGATTCTGTTGTGCCAAATCTAAAGCAGCTGAGATTAAAAAAAAAAAAACTCAAAACTGGTAAACAAATGATTTAGATATGCATCTTATGTGTATATAATTATTATACACTAGGCCTCCTATTATTGAGAATGATAGCTGGTCAAAACGTTTGGAAATGTTGGAGGGTCTAAGTGGACCTCATAGTGGCAAAGTTTATGCCTTCACCTTTTTTATACTTTTAAACTCAATGATGAGGGGGTTTCCTTATAGATCTTGGAGTACTAGTACAAGGTGGATGCCTGTTTTTTCAGTAGTTTCTACTTGTTAGGAAGGAACAAAGGGATGTTTTTTTGGATCATTTAGTGACCGGTAGCAATTATCATCATATATTGTTTCCTACTTAAGTCGGGTTGGCTATGTGAATCCTATTATATCATTCTTGTTGATCTTAGGTTATGTCCTCATTAAGCTTAATTATGTTTTACTTAGTGACCTCTAAAACACACACACACACACATATGGCATTTCTCTTGCCTTTTATGACCTGCTGCTTGGGTAAACTTACTCTTTCTAATTGGTACAATATGATGCCTGAGTCTGCTTTTTATCATCTTATTACTTATTAATTCTATCTTTCGGTTATCTTAAATTATTTTATTTTTAATTTTATCCTTTTCAGTTTTATTGCCCATCCATTTCAGCATCCTCATTTCTATTGTACTTATCTTATGCATGTGTTATTTCTTGACTACCCAACATTCAACACTATAAAGCATAGTCATTCTTATACTTATTCTCTAAAATTTTCTTTTTAATTTAATTGGTATTTGGCAACTAAGTAAAATTTCTAAAGTACAGTGTAATTTCTTCTAACTAGCTTGAATTCTGGTAGCAACAATTTTACTAAATTTAAGGTAACCGCAAATTGGGTTCAAGTTGGGTTGGGTTGCCTGACCCTCAACCCAAACCAACCTAATTACATATGGAGTTAAGTTGAACCCAATTTTGCCAACATGATTTTTTTCTTTCTCCAAACGAACCTGACCAATTTTCGAGTTGGTTTTGGGTTGAACCTCACCCAATTACAGCCATAGACGTTACTAAGTCATGTTACATGAAATTTAAAGTGAGATTTTGATATTAGCCTACTTTTTTAGGTGCAAATTTCAGATCAGCCTATATAATTTTAAAAATTACATGTGCCCTATGGAAAGTTTAATGAAAATTACAAATAGACCTGTGCTGTTAGTGCAGGTTAAATCAATGGTTTGTTTCAGTATCAAATGACTGTTATGCCCTCACAAACAGCCCTTTGGCAGTCTGTTGCCATATCTCTATGTCCCTCTCTCCTTCACCCCTTCCGATTGGTGGAAAGCCTATGCCAACCTCAATGAACATCCACACCTAGCATAATGCAGTCAAGGAATTCAAACTATCTAGCTTGAGATTCCTTCACTAAAAGACCCAAATCCAGCTTGAAATTCCTTTGTTCAAACACCCAAAATGGAGCATTTATCTATACCAATTTGCATGAATGCCTATATAGATGTCCACCTATGTCCCACTCCGGCCAATGACACACTCCATCAGCTGAGACACTCAGGTGCAGCCATCTGGAGCAAGTCAAGGAGATGGTTACTGAGTTGCAAGACCCACATATAGAGCTTGCTGGGTCTGGCAGGACAGTAGGGTGTGATGCCACAATTGCTAGGTCAGAGAAAGATTAAAACTTCATGTTCCGTAGAGATACATTGTTCTGTAACCAGTGAGTCAACGGTAGAAGCACCAAAAATATTCACTTCAGTGACATTTGGGTACCTGATTTCAAATTTCAAACAGCTCAAAAATCTTCATGTGCACTAGCTATTAGCCTTTGTCTATGGACCCTAGCAACTTGACGTAGATCAATTTGCCCCTAAAAGGAGAAAACCATGTGTGATAAATTGCATATCTGATCCATCTTAAGTACTAGATCCTCAAATGTTGTAACATTAGCGCCACCTCCATCGTCATCTTCTCTACAATCAGATTCAGCATTTTGACTACTGGCATTATTTGATATTGCACTAACATTGAGGACCCAACTGATTTTCAGACAGTGCAGATAAACCTTGAGAAACAATATCCTGCCTATTAACAGCAGAAGTGGATGCATTAGCACTTGAAGCCTCCACTTTGATTGTATGCACCAAAAAAGCCAACTCCTCCAAATGGCTTCCAATCTCTGCCAAACAATTCCTGCCTATTTTCTCTCATCTTCCTTTTTCTATCTTATGGATCTGTGCATTTCATCTGCAGGGGCATTTTGGGTACATTGAAAAAACTTTAACTTCTGCTAATGTCTTTTGCTAATGCCTCTCAATGTTTGTAATAGCTTTGGCTTATCTGAAAATGTTTTAGAAGGCTGTGTTCTATCTAATTATAGAAACTATGTTATCCAATACAAAATTGGCACATCAATTTGTAGGCCAACATAAAAAATCTCGCAAAATTAAAATCTTTGGCCAACAAACCATTTTTTTCCCACTGGTCAAGTGCTCAAAATTGTTTTTGGGGATACTCTTAAACAGAAGTAGAGAATTTGTCAAAGAAGTTGGGGAGAACTATTTGAGATGTCCATCGTATAGGTTTAAGCTATAAAGTCTGGCAGCTCTCAGGGAAAATGCTATGCAGCTCATTGTTTTCAACATTATGTCATTTGAATAAACTTAGTTATCCAAATTCCGAAGTACCATTGTACCTTAAGGAGTCCATTTGCTTGTTTTGATTTATTTGATTATATTCTGATACTTGCACTTGCACAAACTTTGGCCTTCTGCCTGTCAGTTCACACCCTGCCCATCAGATCCCAGGGTTAGAATAGGCACTTGCGGTTGAGCCCTAGTCAAATTAGGATGCATATGGCATAGTATTTTACTGTTATGTGCAAATTACACATATGTAGGTTGTGTTCCAGCTGTCATTGATGTTTAGGATTGCGTAAGCTGCTTATAAGAGGTTCTAATGTGTATAAATTAGATGGTCCATGACCAGAAATTCAAGTTTAAAATACCTCCCTCCCTCCCTCCCTCCTTGTTCATGTGATTGTGAGTTTGTAACTGACATCATTCCCATCTTAGCCATTGTTTGATGGATTTCTATGTGGCATTAGAGCTCTAGCCAGTGCCATTCTTTTGTTAGAGCCTAACATGGATTTTATTTGGACAGAATTGAGTGATTGGAGTTATTCTTTACCCCCTAAATGGTTGCTGCTGAATATGAGTCCCCTTAAATAATCATTTGGAATTGGCAATAGTTGTGCTATTGTTGTGTCTATAATATTTTACTGGTTTGAATTTTCTGGTATGGTCCAACAAGTGACCAGTTTGGTTCTAGCTCTCCTCTTCATATGCAGGGAAAGCGCTCAACAAGCAGCTTGTTATAGCATAAGTTGATTTACCTAGAACTATTGTAAAATGACTCTTGTCTGGATTTTTGAACATGTAAAAATTTTCATTCTTGTCTTATCAAGCTAAAAGCAAGAAGATAAAACTGCAGGACTTGTCAGTCATCAGAATCGGGTGTCAGCAAAGAGAAGGACATGGATATGGTGCGTTCCAAATGCATACCTCGAGCTATCAAAACTTCTTCAAGTAAGCACTCGCATTTAAGGACTGAAGCAATGAGGTCACCTATTTCAGATGGGGCAAGGAATTCTTCTGCTTGGAATGATTGCTTGCAATCCATGTCTCCCAGCGTATCCAAAGGTGGAAGCAAAAGGATCACAGATCCCTCACGGAAACGCTCTTCAAAGAGATTAGATTACAAAGAAAATGAAAAGTTGATCAAAATTGAAGAAAGTTAAGTTTCAATGGTTTCTCTTGGCCTCATGCAAATTTAAAATTGATTGTATTTGAAACTCCCATGGAAACTGTGAAATTCGTGTACCACATGACTGGTTTTGGCAACCTTTGACAGTGGGTTATACTCTCTTCCTCTAGTAGATGGGAGTTGGGGGTTAAGTGACAGAATTCTTGTTGTTTTTCAATCAAATCCATAACCGTATTCTACTATTGATGTTTTGCTACCAAAATTTCCTATCTATGTTACCACTGTTGATTGCTTTTGCCTCATGTTACTGAGACTTTGCTGCACTTCTTCTAACAGGCTTGCTTCAGGAGCTCGGGTTATAATTCAGACAAAAACTTCTTGTAATGATAGTGAGGGCAGCTTGAGTTCTTGAGGCATGGTGAGAGAAGATTGATAGAAGACCATCCCTGATCCAGGAAAATATTTACTCTGGCAGAGGGAAAAGCTTTACTGGTTTGGTCTAAGGAGAAATGCAAGGCAGTTTCTGAGGAAAGATGAATATGGCCTTTGCGGCCATGCAAGATCTTGGCCATTCCCGAGGTTGGCTTTCCATGAGTATCTGTTGGCTAAAAAGGAAAACGATTGGCTTTAAGCGCCAAAATCTGGTTATGTTGGGGTCACATGTTTGGCTTGTCCGAAGAAAACCTGCCAGAATTTTGGGCCAGGCATCTTAATGGTCGCTTCACTGGAATGACCGCATCTTGTTTCTCCTTAGGTTATTATTTGTGTCTTGAATTAACTCATAATCTATCTAAAGAGACTATCAACATATGGTATTCCTGGCCTTATGTGAATGTTGAATGATGATGGGTTTTTGGCTAATGATTTTGTAATATTCAGAAGAGGGAAAATATTTAGCTCCAATTGGCTTTCTTACACAACATGCTGTACAGGTCAACCCAGGTTGCAGCTGTTCACCATCATGGTTCACTTCCACTGTTGAGTGTGCTTTTTATTGCTACATGCACTGTTGTCTTATTATTATTATTATTATTATTAATTATTACTACATATACCTATTTGTGGCCTATGATTGCATGGAATGATGAGCTGAAGAAATCGGAATATTGGACCAACTTTTCAATTGGCGTGGTTCTATCTACCAAGGTCGCTGTGATTGGCTTGCGGGTAAAATTTCGCTCTTGCTAGAAAATACCTCTTCCTTTTGATTCCCAAGCTAGGAAGTGGTCTCTGCGGCTTGTGGTAAATAGGCTCAGTGCTTTCTAGTACCATAGCACTCAAGGCTGCAGGTGATAGCCTGGGAATGTCTATAGCCCTGGGTTTCAATCTATTTTTCATTTATCCCACCATCCAAAAAAATTTAAATGTGATAGATTTCTATTATATGGAAAATCACCCAAAATGAAATAAGCGAAAATACGGACGATGTTTTTACTGCAAAAATTACGTAGTGATTGTAGGTGATAGATTTCTATTATATCGAAAATCACCCTAAATGAAATAAGCGAAAATACGGACGATGTTTTTACTGCAAAAATTACGTAGTGATTGTAGGTGGGTTGTATCATATTGTATGCATATTTAAGTCATTAAATGTATATTTCCTGATTAGACGTGTGAATATAACAAAATTTTTACGAGTATAAAAGTGCATCTTTTTATATTTTGGACTAAATATCTCAATTTCTACTATTTTTATTGAGCGCAGCTCACTTGATTCTGTAATTTGGATATATATATATATATATATATATATATTTAATATGGATGAAATATATCATATTAGAAGCTTTTTAGAAGTGGGATAAATGAAACATGTGGGAAAGCATGATTGGGCTGGTGTTAATTCCCAATCACGATTGCCATCTTTAAGCCCTGCCCTCTTTTATGTTGTACTAATTTCCGAGCACGTGTCTGTCACGTAGACCCTTTGAAATGGACGCGTAGCATCTAGCATGTGTTCTATAAGAGCTTGCAGGTACTTTTCTATTTTCACAAGCCCACAGTGAATTCCACCACAGAGTAAAGGAGCTTCTCAGTGCACGCATTCTACTTTGTGCCCTATTTTTCAATGGATTGAATTACTAATAGTCTGTTGGATTCCGCTTATTTCGAGGTTTAAGGCTTATTTTCTAAAACCGAGTAACCTAAAAAAAATGAGTCATATTTGATTGCCATTATAAAAGTGGCTTATTTGCTATTTTCAAATCCGTCCCTAACCTTTATCTTCAATTCCATACCTGTCCCCATATTTCTGTTTATCCCAAATCCATCATCATTTACCACCTTTCATTCCTAATCCATCCCCACTGCCCCATCTGGCAACTGGAGCCAAAAGCGTGACTTTTCTGCCCCTCCACACGGTCTACGCGTGTGGTCAATACTCCAACCCAAATCCCTAACCTGCCACCCCTCTTCTCCCTCGTCTTCCTTCCTCATGTGGCTCCCTCTCTCGGTGAATGAACGACTTTGCCCTCTCCTCCTCTCCTCGTCTTCAACCTGCGGATTCTTCTCCCGACGAATGGCTCTGTCCTCCCCTCTTCTTCCTTGTCTTCCACCTGTTGCGCCTTTCTCCCAGCGAATGGCTTTGCTTTCTCCCAGCAAATGACTCCCTTCTCCCTGCAGATAACCCACATTGCTCCTCCCTTCGTTGTTGTCCCCATTTCTTGGTAAGGGAATTTGCATTTCATTCGAAATATCATATGCCATTTTGTGTTGTGCTTGGGTGTGTTTTTGATTTAATGATTCTTTCTAAAAATGTATAAAATAGAGATATGTCAGTAAAATCCACACCTTATTATCCACCAATTACTTGTCAATATAGTGAAGGACTCTATTTCGTGTTGCAATCATGCATCAAAAAAAATTCTCAGCGATGGTTTTACCATTGTCTTATTCAGGTAAGGCTCGAGTTACTTTTACTAGAGAATGACTTTTTTCATATATATATATTTAATAAAACTAACAAAACTAACAAAGTTAAAATTATTTGCATGACAAGTATGACCACGAGTTCTTTGCTTGGTGTGATATGTATTGTACATAGGATGCATATGTGAAAAATGATGAAATTGGAAGTTCAAGTAAAGACAAACATAAGATACCTATCGAAGGGAGAGGCACGACAGTGAGTTCAAGTGGACATGCATATACGGTCTGTAATAAAGTGTCAATGTTGAAGAAGGAACTAGAGCTTTCAAAGAGGGAATTGAATTAATAAAGAAAGAGGCCGCGGTATCGAAGATATTGGAAGAAATGAAGAAATTGAATCTGTCTTAGGATAATTTTCTTCTTCAATACTCTTGTACTGAGTTATGCTGTGTTTGAATCATGAAATATGTTGATTAAATTTGTGTATTAATGTAAAAAAATTTGGAGTTATTCAATTTGCTAGATGTAATTTTTTCTTCGTCAATGACTTCTCAGTCTATCTACTTAATGCTTTCATATGATGTTATTTTGTTAAGTTTGCAAAGAGTATACCCAATTACATGTGTTTGTACTACATCAACTTAACTGAAGTTGATCGATTGTCTACAATGCAAGTTAGATTTACTACACTCAATCAATGCTCATCAAAGAAAGAGGGCATTTGTTTATTAGGTGGTCTAGCTAGGTTAGGTTTGATGAGAAAAGTGCTTCATGCAGAAGCATACAACTTCTACATACTTGTGAAATCATTTCTCATAGAGAGATGAATGACTACTACATATTGTATTGTAGGTGATTTCAATATTTAAATGAGTAATTTTAAGTATTTATTTAATTTTTTTACATTGCACAATACTTTTCCCTAACAGCAAAGCCCAATCTTGGATGGATTCTCGCATCTTGAGCACGAGCAAATAAAATCCCAAGAAACATACTAGCATGCTTTTGTGATATCCTGAGGCGCTCCATGGCATTGGCTGCGAGCTTCCAGCGTGATATCATGCATGGAATGCTAGAAGCCGATATCACAAGCCGCCTGAGCATATATCTTCTGCATTGTAGCTGATATCGTTAGGCACCTCCAAGCATCTACTTCAGTGAAGTCGATATCCCAAGGCACCCCATGGCATCGGTTGCGAGCATCCAGTGGGATATATGGGTTGAATGCCAAAAGTTGATATCATAAGTTGCTTGGGATAATATCTTCTGCTCGGTAGCCGAAATCCACTAGTGCCTCATCCTCAATCGCCTTAACTCGAGCTACCTGATGATTCAAGGGTATAAAAGAGTGAGTCCGTCTCTTTCCACCCTATTCGAAATCCTTTTCTAAGGTGGCTCAAAAATGAACTCCATTCACCTTCCACTCTAAATTTGAAAACTCCATTCTGTTTCCTTCTCAGAATCGCAAGCCTCTTCAATGGCTCCTAAGGTCACTGTTTCCAAGACTAGAGGTGGACTTAAATGGACTAAAAGTAGGGGAGGTGAAGTTAAAAGGGGTAAAACGGGGGGAGAGTCGTCATCCTCAAGGGCTACAACATCTCCTACATCTTCTGAGTCAAGAAGCGTTCATACTAATACTACATGTAATGACTCACATTCTTCGTCCCTACATACTAGTACTAGCACTGAGGAAGAAAAGAGTTTAGAAAAGGAAAAAGTAAATAAGGAAGTTTATGAAGGAGGATTAAATATGTTTGATGTTAAGAAATTGCCTAAAAAGTGGGAGGGAGGAAAGTTCTAGTAGCAAAATTCATTCCCAAAGATTTGCTAGCATTTTACTTTAGGTGCGAAGATAAGAAGTTTCAATTTTACACAACCATGCTAGGGAGACTGACTCATATTCCTAGGAAAATAGATTTAAACTTCCTAGATTTCTGTAGATTAGATATAAGGTCTATGCTTAACTTCCAAAGGCGGATAGAATTTTTGGATTATGGAGCTCTAGTGTACAAAGAATTAGTTTTAATATTCTATTTCAACTGGAGTGAAAAGCATAGTATCACTTTTGTGAAGGAAGTAGACATAATCTTTGGTAATGATATTGTCACTCTAGAGGGCCATTTAACAGAAATCCTTGGAGTCCCCCATGAGGAAGAAGAAGAGGACAAGATGCTGAAGAGATTTTTAAATTGTTATCCACTGGAGCTACTGATATTAAATATACCTTGGCTCATTAAGTTATGAGGACAAAGGACTTAACAATTGAACATAAAATGATAAAATGTCTTAGAAGCTTCCATTGTTCCTAAACTGGGAGGAACAGAAGTTGTGAATATATTTGAGGCAAATGTCATATGGAAATTGTCAAATTACAAGAAGTCGAGTCTCCCAAAGATTATATTTCATTTCTTTGGTTACAAGCGACATAGGAATGGCCATGTCGCATCATTTGATATGTGGCTTACGAAAGTCTTTGAGCATCTTGGAGTAGCATTAGAAAGAGAATCTGCATGTTACATGACTACCCACAAAAAAGATTGGATAGGAAAAACACTACTCAAGCGAATACAAATTACAGATTCAAATTATTGGAGAGAGATGGATGAGCTTCATTAAAGAAAAATGGAGGAAGATGAAAGTTCAAATGAAGAAGAAGATGGAATGGAAGAAGAGGACGAGAGGAGACAGGAAAAAGGAGGTGCCATAGCAGCTCAGGCATCCTTTAGAGCACACATGCCATCTTCCAGT
The DNA here is from genome assembly GCA_036873735.1 of Pouteria campechiana. Taxonomy (NCBI): domain Eukaryota; kingdom Viridiplantae; phylum Streptophyta; class Magnoliopsida; order Ericales; family Sapotaceae; genus Pouteria; species Pouteria campechiana. The sequence continues at coordinate 21,362 of JAYJMB010045338.1, forward strand.
TACAAACAATCCTCAGCATATATCGGACTATCTGAGGAAGTTAACGCATTGCGAGTAGAGGTCAGGATCATTAGGGAAGACCAAGTTCTCATTCGACTGCAGCTAGACTCATTGCTTTCCTATTTTGGTCTTCCACATCCATCTGCTACTCCTTCACAACTAGCCAGCATATCTATACCTGAACCTCATTCTATTCCCATTATTGGTCAACCCCAAGATCCAAACCCTACCTATTGGGTCTCGGAGCCTACTTTTGCCTTCACAGAGCTAGTCACACCTCCACCACCTCAGGATACTGGTGTTGGTACTCAGGGGAAGGGACTTGATTGACAAAAAGAGGAAGGAATAATTTTTTTATTTGGGATTTTCTTATGTTTTGAATTTTTTTCTTTTTAGTGATGCAGTGAGGATCTTATGTTCTGCTTTGGAAGACTATTGTGTATTTCTGTTATGTATTCAAAGCACATAAAGTAGGAATTTTTGAGGTTTGTTATGGTAGTTATAAACAATTAATGAACAGCTTTGTTTGATAACACAACTTGTTAATTATTGCTAATGCTAGAACTGTGGCATAATTTTTATTTCCTTTAGGGAAAAATTATGTCGAAGGAGATAATTTTATTTATACAAAATCCATGGAGTATATCAGGATTGTAAAACATAAAGTAAATGCAAAAAATTTGGCATGTTACATTTGTAGCTACAATTGTCAGGCACTTCAACACGTCACCTACAAACTGAAGCCAATATCCCTAGGTGGCTTGTGATATCAGCTTGTGGCATTCAACCCATCATATCCCATTAGACGCTCGCAGTCAATTCCACGAGGCACCTAGGGATATCGACTTCAGTGAAGTAAATGCATGGAGGCTCCTGATGATTTTTACTATGGTGTAGAAGATATATGACTAGGTAGCTTGTGATATCAGCTTCTGACATCAAATGCATGATATCTAGCTAGACACTAGCAGCCGATGCCATGGGGCACCTGAGAATTTCAACTTGAGAGAAGGAGATGCGTGGAGGCGCTTGACAATTTTGGTTATGGTGTAGAAGATATATGACTAGGTGGCTTGTGATATTGGCTTCTGGTAAGAAATGCACGATATCTTGCCTGATGCTTACAGCCAATGCCATGGGGCACCTGAGGATTTTGGCTTGAGCAAAGGAGATATCCTTAGGTGCCTTGGTATATCACCTATGGACTTCAAATTGGCTTTACTCCCAGCACAATTGTTGAGTTTTGCCACCCTTGATGGGAAGGATCTATCACAAACTATGATAAATAGTTTTCAATGTTTCAGAAAGCTTCAAAATATTTTGTGTTCATCTATAGTATTTTTTGTGAAGAAGAAAACATACATTTGGAAAACTAAAGCTAACATGAACCATCCAACATATTGGATACTTCGACAACAAATGCATTACATCTGTTCAGCAAAAATCTAGACATTTAAATAACTGAATTCAACATGTTCCAATCCAAACATATTACAACTGTCCAGTACAACTTAAAAAACTCAATTAAATCTTCCAGACTAATGTAATCTAATACTCCAAGAAGACCTCCAGATTACTAATCCATCTATGAATTCCGCATAGTGAAAACATAAAGAGATGACAATTCACGCTTGCATAGTCAAGAAATAAAAAGATTAATAAAATGTTAAACTAACCTTAAAAAGTGCATATCCCCCCTTATATTCTCATCTCTTAGGTCCTCGTCTTTGACCCCGCATCATAGGAATCTTTTGTCTACTTCCTATTTGAGAAGCAGAGTTAGAAACAATATCTTTTACGAATGGATTCTTGTAACTTCTTTTATTATGTCCAAGAGTCTTGTAGTTGGTACACCACATAGTGTGAGACTGAAAACTTGGGGTTGGTTCATCTACTCTCCATCTTCAATTAACTTGGGGATGGCTTATTCCACGCTTAACTGTTGAAGGGAGGATACTTGTACAACAAGGAACTGTATCCCAAAATCTCGCATTAGGCATTGAATGAATGACACCCTTATATATAGTACGATACTTTGAACAATGAAAATAATATGAACAGAAATTGACAGGATCAACTCTACTATTCACCAAAACCATACACACATGTTGGCAATGTATGCCATCGATCTGCCACTATCTGCATTAGTATGTTTTGTTTTCGAGATGTAGACTATGTAGGCTCCTACAGTATGACTTAATTTAAGAGGGGAGGGGTGAATCGGATATGTGAAAATTCATCGGTTAACCCCTATTGAAACATTTCCTTCTTTTTGTGATTATATGTAGTGTATTGTAAGATAAATAATAAAAGAAGTAAAGTTCATGAAGAATAAAACAAATGAGCAAACACACACACAAACAATATGATTTTTATAGTGGTTTAAGAACCCCGTCCATATATCCACTCTTCCAAGCGCACACACTCATTGTGCCTTGGGTTCCACTGTATCCCATATAATGGAAATATAAATTACTCACAGCACTCTTCTGGATTCCAACTCTAGGGGGCGTAAACAATGTTCCCAACACTCTTCGGGATTACAGCTCGAGGGGATATAAATATAGTACTCCCAACACTTCTAATTTCAAGGGCTCACTAGGAAATTCATTGGTTTCGAAGATCACCAGCAAACTTGATGGTTTTCAGAGCTCACCAACAGCTCTTTGGTTTTTAGATTAACCAGAAAACTTACACACTTTTACATAGTGTTATAATGAAGCATAAGGAGAGATGAAATATTTTACAACTTTAATAATATAGAAGGATCTTCCTAGAATGTAAAGATAATGACCACAATGATTTGACAATTAAAGCTCATAAAGAAAACTGAAGGTTTAGCACGTGGCCATGGGTGGAAGGATTTGCATAAGGTTTAACTCATTTGAAAAATATTCCTTCATTGTCTTATATTGTTCCACCATTTCTCCTTAAATATTTTCTTCATAATTTCAATCGTTCGAGAAGATGGGTTCCATTGAATGTAGAAACAAGAGCAACATTGAATGAATAATATTGTTTGAGATTTCTGTTGTTGAAGTCTTGGCCTTTCTGCATTATCTCAAGCTACCGCATTACCGTTCATAGAGAAAGATGAACTGTGTTGAAAGGTGTTCCTCATTTGACTTGACACAGATTGAAAAATCTGCAACTCCACTTGTTGCTGAAAATGGTGACTGAAATAAGTCTACACAATGATAACACGACTACAGATGTCATTTGGATGCAAGTTACATGAATCGATTTTTCTCTAACAAGTCACTACCTCTCTCTGTTCGAATTTGTTTGCCATAATTTGCAAATAGATTCTTCCATAGGTTTGTCTGTCAGTTGAACTTTTACAAGAATAATTTGTCTGTTATAAGTAGCAGATGAACTTTGAATATCGCAGATGAAATCAAACTAACCGATAGATAAACTCGACTTTGTCTGCCTAAATTCCTCCAGGAGATTTGTTTGTTGATCGATCCTTCATGCATGTACTTTGTCTGCTGTAAGTAACAAATGAACTCTGGTTGACGTAGAAGAAGTCAGACGGATTAATTGACAAACTCTCCTTTATCTTGAACAGATGAAGTGTAGTATGTTTGATGTAAGTGATAGATAAACTTTGCTCTTCTTTATCTTGTATGGTGTACTTTGCACATCGCATAGGTTTGTCTGTTGTAAGTTGCAAATAAACGTGCCTTTGTTCGTTAAAATCCCTTATATCCAAGCAACTCTTTGTCTGTTCAGATTCATCTATGCTCACTGTGCAGCTTTTACTTCATCTTCCACTTTATCTGATGCTTTTCCTGTAGCAAGTAACAAGTAAGTAACAGACGAACTTTGATTTGCAGACAAAGTGAAGTTGTTCAATTATTCTACATTCTTTAAGCAACAGAAGAGGTTTGTTCTTACAACTGCATTCTTTCTTCATTCTTGATTTGTCTGTCTTGGCTCAGCTTGAATTTGCACTTCTTTATCTATTTGTATTACCTTTTTGTCCTCAGAAGAATCCATTCTTCTAACCTTGTTAGCCAAAAAAATTTTCTTCTCTTTATACATGATTGTCTGGGCTAGAATTTCCTTCTTTTTTCCTTTGTCTAAGTATTTGATGGAGCTTCTTCTTCTTTCTTTATCTCAGACAAACCTTGTTTGGTTGGATAAAATAGTTTGAACTTCTCTAACAACTTTATGCTTTTCGATCATGGCTTCTTCTTCAACTATTTTTTCCTTGCATTTGTCTGTTGAAATTTCTCATTATGGTTAATAGACAATGCAAGCTCATTATAGCATATCTTTGAAGCCTTGTCTTTTTCTATTGTATTTGTTTGTGGAAGTCTTCTTTTAGACAATGCAACCATTCTTGTTGCTTGTCTTCTTCTTTCTTTTTCTTCTTTTTTTTCACGATTTTTATCAGTTAAGTTCCTTTGGAATGTAACAGATAGTTGTGGCAGTTTGTTGCAGATGATCCTGCACTTAGAGCTTTTTTGCATATGCTATATTATTAGCTTTTATATACAATATCAGGATGTATTTTATCCTTATGTAAAGGATAACATATATCTCTATTAAGTGTATAATGTGAAAGCTTATGTAATAATGGTGCGTAATATGACTTAATAAGTTTATGCAGTGAAGAATAATTAATATTATGTGTACGATATAATGAAGAATGTATGCTTAAACATTCATGATTATGTGTTTCTATTAATTAATGTTTATCAATTCATAATAATGCATATGATTGTTAGAGATTTAAGCATACAAACTTCTTATCTTAATACAAGTTTTGTTATTATCAAAATCATATACAATAATACTGACAATCTCCCCCCTTTTGATGATGACAAAACTTTGAGGACTTGTTATTAAGAATTAAAAATTTTCTAATTGGATTAGGAACAAACCCTTGAATATCTGGCCTATATAATCCTATGGGGTTTGTTCCTTTTATTTATCATTCTCCTAATACTACCATTCTTACAAGTCGCTCACATTTCTCTCCCCCTTTTTGTCAGAATAAAAAAGTTTAGCTCAGGATTTATAATCACATTTCTCTCTCCATTAATTATATTTTTCTTCCAGGTTATATAATCTTTCTTTAAGTTCTTCTCCCCTTGTTTTGTTAACTCCTACAATATTTTTCTTTTACTTCTGTTATCTAAAGCCCATATATATATACATAATTTTCTCTCTCCCTGTAGGTTATAATTATCACACAATTTTCTTTCCCATGATTAATGTTATGATCAGATTGATTATGATTGTAATTGCAATATTTGAACTTCTTTTAAGCATTTGAACAACTAAACATTTTCATTACTGCAAGAGGCATATTTATAAAAAGCAACAATCAAACATTAATCAATTTAGCATGTACTATTCATCAAAATCATATTTATATGCCGAATGCAAATATGGTGACAATGCATGGTTTGATAGGTTTACTATTAATGTTCATCTTCTTTTATTTTAATGGCTACCTATCATTATTATCAGGAGGGACGGTTGAGAGTATTAATGGTAGAGTTGATGGGTTACTTGGGAAGTGGAGAAGCTTTTCGTCTTTCTCTTTTCTTGCGTAAGGGGATTAGAAAGAAGAGACAACCCTTTAGTGCTCACCAAGGCCATCATGGCGTCTTCGAGTTCTTCTTAAAATTTGATTCAAGGTGAGAATGATGATGCAACTTTTAAGGTTATAGAGAAATGTTTGATTCTACATAATAAGATCAAGTAACTAAAGACTAATTTGGCTTCTGTTAGGGGCACTAATCATTATTTTATGTTTCTCTTGACTAATAACTCTACGATTTGTATGGAGGCCATAAAACACATTAAACATTTGGAGACGGAGTTGGCTAAGGCTCATCAGAGGGTTAAAGAATTGGAGACAGTTGTTAATATTTTGACTAGTTAAATGTTTTACTTTATTTTTGTGTATTTTACTAATTTGAAATTTTTATGTAATATTATGACTTTTTATACTCACATTAACAGTTTCTAATTTTTTGAAGTTTTATGCTTGGTGATTTATTCTTTATGTTTTATAAAATCATTCTTATAGTTGTTTAAACATCGAGTGTGTTAGGTAGAGTTTATTCATCGATGTCTAAAAGTGAGAATGCAAAATTCTACTGTGTCCTATTTAAATCTCTAAAGTATGAAGATTTATTTCCTGTTTGAGCTGCAAATAAGATGATTACTTCAATTTGGTCCTTTGAGTTTTGTGTATCTTTTGGAAACTAGTTGTGACCCTTGTATTCTTTATTTATGATATTTAGTTGAATAGACAATATACGAGGTTAACATATGGGCAAAGATGGAGCGAGAGATAAATGAGAGAAACAACCAGGTTTACTTTTTGGAGGAGGAGATTGACAATTAGAGGAGTTGAAATTTACCAAGAAGATACATGCTGCTATAGATTTTCTTTTGACAGATTGTTGTATAACTTATCGAGAAATTATGAGTAGAATTGCAACATTGGAGAAAGAGTTATTTGAGACTCAGGACAGAATTAAGGAGTTATCAATAGTTATTGAAGTTCTAAAGGAGTAATTATTTTTAATTTTCTTTTGCTAAATGTTCTGTATTTAAGTGGTTTCATAATGTTATTAAGAACTCTATTTTAACTAGCTATGAATGTTATAAGTGTTATCTTTATGAGTTTTTATTTTTCAAAGTTTTAATTCTTTATATGAGATTAAGCCTATGAGCATTATTATAGAAAGAATGACTAGGGATGAAATTCTTATTCGAGACCTTAAACTGTAAAGTTTCTAAAACAGGCTTGACAATTCCTTAGGACTATAATGATATTAGAGTTTTCATCATTTTAAGGTTTATTAAGATTTTTCAGAATGATTTAACTCAAAGTAGTAAACTCAACTTAATTCAAATCCAAGACAGTTCATTCAAAGGCATCTAAAGTATATATCATCTGAAAGAAATAAAATCAAGTATGACAACTTATCTCTTTTGGTGCTTTCCTTCATGGATTTCTCATTTGAGTTCATAGGTATTGTTGTCAGTCCTGACTAAGCAATTAGCTTCTGCTATCATGTCCTTGATGCCGCATCTGAAGATTAATGTTGTTCGGGTTATAGTTTTGATTTATTCAATCATTTTTTTGTCCAAAACTTGGACTTCTAGGCTCTTTTGCTTGGATTTGTAAGCTGATAAGAAGGTTCTAATTTTTTTTATTGATCTCTTTCTTCTACGCTTAACTCAAGCTTTTCTGTATACACCTAAAATATTCTTGCACTCTTTCTTCGTTAATAAGCGCAAATTGATGTGGACATACATTGCCAATATATCAGTGTAAAGAGTCATTTTAACCATAATAGTATACAAAGGAATAAGATAATGAATTAAAGAAGTTTTCATGAATAAGCAGGATAGACATTTGCTTTAATCAAGTATTGAGTTATTTGAGCTAGCACAGTTGTAAATTACAATTAACCTTATGTGCTAGATTACTCTCCCTCTTTCTATAATGTTTTGAGTATAATCATTCAGTTTTGTTATTTTCCTAATCTTATAGTTTTGTGTCTTTTAGGCATATTAATTGTTCTTTGAATGTTTATTTTCTTCTTGATTATCTTGAGAATCTTACTTTATATTTTTTAGAGTTTTATTAATTCTAGTGTGAATTTTATATCTTTCTATGTATGTATATGAGTGAGAAGGATATGTACAAAAAATACTATGTATGAAATTTTTATTTCTATCAATGTGCAATTATTTAAGTAATCAAAATTCTAAATATGGTTTCTAAATAATGTGTAAACGAATACGCAAGTATAGTTTCAAAATTCAATTTGAATCTATATACAACTGAAAGCATTCAGGCAAATTCTAACTATACATTCTATTTCTCAATATTTTATAAGTGAAATATTAAAATTTAGAGAATTAACTTTGATTTCAAAATAAGACCATACAAACAATTTAATCAGATATAAATAAGTAAAACAACAAAACAAAAAAATTGAATATCAATTTATTTCTACAAAAATATGAGCAATCATAATTAATGAATGAATGTGAAGTTTTTAAAATAAAGGCATGTAAATAGATAGAAATAATTAATTGAAGAGTTGAGCATTAATACTTATTAACAAAAGAATGGAATGAAGGAAATGCGCAAGTAAAATTTTAGAATTTAGATAATGACATGTTTAGTAAGAGCATTCGCGTTTGAGTGTCATACCTGCACTTACCTTTCTTTTTTATTTCGAAGGAACTTGGTTGATGGTTCAAATTATAATTCATTGCAAGTATACAGATGTATAGCAATATAGCGTGCAATGCAAGGGTTGATCCTATAGAGAATGACAAACCAACTTAATTAATTTTAGTTACTCAGTACAAAACTAAACAGACTTAGAATAAGATGTTATATAATTTTAGAAACTTAATAAAATAAAAATAAATAAATAACTAAGGATAGTGTAGAGAGATTATTAAGATGAAGAATTTTAGGGTTCCGATTTCACCACAAGATGACAACTCTTTGTCAATAGAATGTTAGATTCAATGCGCTCAAAAGTAAGATCATTACCGCTAGGTATGCGAGTTCAAATCTAGTGCTTTCACTAGTTCTAATTACCTATGATGTTTAGTATAATTGAGGTGAAAACCCATTAAGTTCAAGAACATAAGAACCATAATAGAATGATTTAGCATATGATGTGTACCTTAATCATGCTTTGATAAATAATCTAACTCATAATATTGGCGATCAAGCAATAAAATAAATTAAATCATTGCAAACAACATCATGAATGAAACAAGATAATCTAGCTTTAATAATATCCAATAATTCATAACAAAGAATATAAAAAGGGCTACATCTTCACCCTAAAAAAATGATTTAGTTCATAAGAAAAAATAAAATAACTCTCTGAGACAGGATGATTACAATGAAATACATCTTCTTTCTTTCTTCTTTCTTACTTGCAATCCCTTCTTCTTCTCCACAAGAAATCTCCTCAAAAAATCACTCTAAACCCCAGAGAAATATTCTTAAAATGAAAGCCCTTGAAAAATATTAAATTTTTTCTTTAAAAGGCCACAAATACTCAATTGCAGAAAAGTTCGCAAATCTTGGTCCGCCACGAGGGCCAATGGCACCGACCTGCTGCCCGCTCCATCTTGCTTTGTTTGCTCCATCTTTGTGACTGCTTCTATGTTAATCTTTTTTTTCATCTTTAAAGCACTTGATAAAGTCCAATAAATAATTATTAAATTCATCTAAAAGAGACAAGGATTTGAAAATAAATAGCTTAAATATGTGCAATATATGTGTATGAAATTGACTCATCATTTATGTTTCATCGTGTCTTCAATTTATTTCTTCAGGCAAAGTCTCCTTTCCCTTTCTTCTTCTTCAGGAATTTATTTTCTCATTTCTTAGATTTCTTGCACTTAAGTTAGTCTCATCAATAACGCAAGTAGTATGTGAGTGCCAAGTATTTTTACCCCTTAGTAATTTGTTTTTGGTTTATCTAAGTGGTGGTGCTGTCGTGGGCACCCAAATTTAGAACCTTGCTCCAATCTAATTTTCTGTAGTAGTGTGAGTAA